>PVIH01006200.1:0-114097 GCA_004025045.1 Sigmodon hispidus | reverse complement strand
AAAAAAAAAAAAAAAAAAAAAAAAAAAAAAAAAAAAAAAAAAAAAAGGAAAAGCCCACCTCAGAATGGGTAACAATTCACTATATATAGTATTTTTCCATTAATAGAACTCTTACAATCTAATGTGTTTTTGCTTATAGATTTCACTATAAACCTATCTCTCAGATTTCCTGTTTGAGTTGTACCAATTACTTCCTGATATGCTATCATTCTCTGCAATATTACTCTAGTGAGGTGCTTTACTTGGACAGCCAGAGTATACTCACAGATCCATTTATTTTAGGTAATAATTTACCATATAAAATGGCTATTTTTTTAATTCCACTTTGTATGCTGGCAGTTTTCAGCACCTGACTTAAAAATTAGCTCATTCTTCATTCAGCCTAATTATGTAGTGTTGGCTATTGTCAGACACCAGGCTTAGATGACAAAGAAGGGAAGTAATTACTTGTTGTGGTGGGACTGTTCTCTGAATGCAATTCTGTTAATAAAGAGCTATTTTGGCCTATGTGGAGCACTGTAGAAGTGGGTGGAGGATCAGAGGAGAGACAGGTAGAAGGAAGATAGAGTTGGTCAGACTATCCAGCCGCCAAAGAGGCATGTAGGACCTAGGTGAGCTAAGGGCCACAGGCCAGGTAGATTAATGGAAATGGGTAAATTGAGATGAAAGAGCTAGCTAGTAATGTGCCTGAGACATAGGCCAAACAGTGGGAAATATTATATTATATAAGCATCTGAGTCATTCTTTTTTTAAGGAATAAAAGCTGCCAGGGGCAGGTCAGATCTCTGGCCCCAACAGGGTCAGAAATCTTTAAAACAAATTGTTGTCTAATTTTGTCTTATACTTCTCTGGGATGTTTTGAAATTAGGGGAAGTTGAAATGATGTTGTATTACTCTAGCTCTCAGTTACTCACTGAAACATGAGTACAAATGTTGACATTTAGGCACAGGGAAGAGCTATTGAGTGACTAGTGAGCCAGAATGAGATAGATCCTAATTGTAAAGTTACAGGGATAAAGAAAAACAGATTTTCTGAAGAGGTCTTGATATTCAGATGTAGTTAGAAATTTCTGGCCTGACCTAGCCCCAAGGTCCAGACCCACCTGTAGCTGCCAAATAATCACACAAAGGCTTATATTAATTACAAATTATTTGGCCTATGGCTCAGGCTCATTACCAATTAGCTCCTGCAACTTAACTCAATGAATTCTTATAATTAATATCTTGCTACACGGCTAGTGGTTTACTGGAACTTTCACATCTTGCTTTTTTGGGCGACTGGATCATGTCCCCCTGACACTGTCCTTCTCCTTTATCTCTGCTTCAATTTCCTTCCTGCCTCCAAGCTGACTTGCCAAAAGCCAAAACAGCCTCTAAATTAGCAAATGGCAACAAAGCACATTCACAGTGTACAGAAAGTTATCCTGCATTATTCAGGGGTTCGGGGAGAATAAAGACTTTAAAAGTTAAACTATGGTTTGGGAGCTTGCTAAAGACTAAAGGTTTGTGTCTTCCCCAGACTTTTATGTTGGAACCATAAGCCTAGGAGATGACATTTGACATGGTGGTTTTGGATGGTAATTAGTCTTGGGTTAAGATGATGAAGAGGGTGATTACTTCCTGTACCCTTTCTACAAAAGGACAGGAAAGGCTTACCCTCACTCTCCCTTGCCCAGGACGACTCAGTAAGGACTCAGCCTTCTGCAAGCCAGGAATAAAACTTTCATCTGCAACTGTATTTGCTAGAATCTAGAGCAAGGACTTTCTGACTGATAGAACCATAAAGGAAATCTCTTTTTTGTTTTTAAACTTGACAATCTACTATACTTTGAATATCAACCTGAGCTGGCAAATGTACATTCATGCTCTAGATACTGGGAACTGATTTTGAAAGAGTGATTTGGTGTAGATAAGCGTGAAGTACTGTTACAGTGGGCTAACGGAGGACAGACAATGGTGGCAAAACCCTGAGAGAAGGACCTAGGACCATGTGATGATGATGGCGAGCTCATCAGAATTATGTCACAGAAGAAGGTACCAAAGAGGGCAAAAACAGGGACAAAGCATGGGCAGAGCAAGGCCTCAAACAGAGTAGTGAAATTAAATGGTGAAGTTTTGAGATCCTGTAGAAAATTCAAGGTGGGATGATTTATGAACTAAGGGCAAAGAAATATCAGGGCCCTAACTGAATAAGTCATAAGCCAGGATATCAGAAAGGGACAGGAAAACTGAAGGCAACATCTTGAGGTTAGACTGCAGTGGAACCAGGAGTTGCATGACTCCAAACAAAAACCAACAAACTCTAATGACAAAGAGAGTATGTAGAACTTGAAAAGCAGGCAGAACTTTTAAAAGTTTCAGGCTAGTGAGATATTGTTTCAAAAACCAAACAAAACTAAAACAACAGTAACAGCAACAGCAACAGCAACAAAAAGCTATAATTAACATCAGTTCCTGAACAATATGTGAATTGGCTGTTGGTCTCCACAGACATGATATATACCCGTACCCACACCCCCCCCACACTGAAGTTCATAAAAGATAACACAATAAATGTAATGACTAGGCTTCATGCTTTTCAAATTTCTTTGATGGGATGTGTGTGTGTGTGTGTGTGTGTGTGTGTGTGTGTGTGTGTATGTGTGTATGTATAGGGCTAGACCAGGTCAGAAAGTTCTAAATCCACCTGAATATCAAGACCACTTCTTACACCTGTCAGAATGGCCAAGATAAAAAACACAGATGGCAGCCTATGCTGGAAGGGCTGTGGAGAAAGGGGAACACTCTTCCATTGCTGGTGTGAATGTAAACTTTATAGACACTTTGAAAATCACTGTGGCAATTCTCAGAAAACTGGGAATTAATCTACTCAATGATCCAGCAATATCACCATTGGGCATATATCCATAGGATGCATATTCTTACCTCAAGGACATTAGCTTAATTATGTTCATAGCAGCATTATTTGTAATAGACAGAACCTGGAAACAAGCTAGATTCCCCTCAACTGAAAAATGGATAAACAAATTGTGGTACATTTATGCAATAGAGTACTACTTGGCAGTAAAAAAAAAAAAATGACATTCCATCCATTTGCAGGCAAATGGATGGATTTGGAGACTATCATCTGAATGAGGTAACACAGGCCCAGAAAGATAGAAATGGTACTCACTCATAAGAGGATTTTAGACACAAAGCACAGAATACCTAGGCTGTAAACCACAACCCCTGAACATCTAGGTAACAAAGGAACTTAAGGGAGACACTCAGAGATTTCCCTGGGATAGGGAAATAGAGATGGTCTCCTGAGTAAATTAGGATCATAACAGGGAGCAAGCAAGGAGAGGTGGGAACAAATCATGAGAGAAAGAGATGGTTGGGTGAGAGGAGCAACAAGGAAAAATTAAGTAATGGATATCTTGATAGAGGGAGCCACTGTGGTGTTAGGGGGAAAAAAAACTTGGTGCTAAGGAAACCTCCAAGAACCCACAAGATGCTCCTGGCTAGGGCTCCAAGCAATAGTAGAGAGGGTGCCTAATCAGCACGTCCCCTATAATCAAATGAATGACCACTCTAATTGTTAGTATAGAGCTTTCATCCAGCAATGAACAGAGGTAGAAACAGAGATCCACAGCTAAGCACCAGGTCAAGATCCTGGTCCAGCTAAAGAGAGAGAGAGTAGAGAGTATATGAGCAAAGAAATAAGGATCATGGGGAGGAGTTCCACAGAGACGGTTGACTGGAGCTATTGGGAGAACCGCTGAGGAACCTTCAGGGAAAGGAACTAAACCCTCCAAAGGTCAAACTGTAAATGGCATGGGCGGGCACTTTGTGGAGCCTCATGCAATAGGATAAGAGTATGTTCCCAACCTGACCCAGTCTTGATGTTGGAACCAAAGATTAACTCTGACATACAAAGTATCTTCTATTCAAATGATGGTGCTCTGAAGACACTTCTTAACTGTAAATAAGATTAATTTTAAGTATAGTTCCAAAAAGAATGTAAAATCTACTGGTAACTGTTTCCATTCTCAGAGTGTTTCTTCTTATGCAGTATTCCTATGACTGTCTTTTACAGAACATTAAAAATTATATAGTAAAACCACCTTTATTTAAAAACAACAACAAAAAAGACTATGTTCCTGGTGAATGAACTGACATCTTGGAGCCCATTCCCTACAGAGGTGTGGTAGAATGTTTTCTGTATGATGTAAATAAAGTAGCTGTTTTGGCCCATGCATGGCACCGTAGAAGTGCGTGGAGAATCAGAGGGCAGGCAGGTAGGAAAGGGTGGAGTTAGTCACTCTCCATCGGACCCCCAAGAGGAACAGACATGTAGACGTACTGGCCAGCCACAGGCTAGGAGCCACGTGGTGGGCAAATTAATAGAAATAGTTTGAATTGGGATGAAAGAGCTAGCTAGTAATGTGCTTAAGATATGGGCTAAACAGTTTAAAGGATATAAGTGTGTGATTCATTTTCTTTGGAGGACAAAAGCCGCGGGCGCACAGACCAGGTTCCAAACCGCCTCTGCTGCGCATGCCAGGTTACAAACTCTGGTCACAAACCTCCCGGACCCAAAACGGGCCGGGAAAAACATTCTACAACACAGAGGAGCACCTAACCCAGCCTTAATACTGGGATGAGGAACTTGACCTACCTCAACTAGATGTGTTAGACTGAACTGACCCAACTTGGGACTCCTTGCCCTTCTTGGAGAATGGATGGGGAGTTGGGATAGGAGGAGGCTGAGGGAGGACTGGGAGAGACTGGGAGGAGGGAAGGAAGGGGGAGCAGTGGTAGATATGAATAAAAAACATTTTAAATAAAGAAAGAATTAATAACAATAATAATAATAAAAGTATCACTTCTACAGGCAACCAAGTCTCAGTCTTCAGGTTGGAAAAGCCTTCTTTGTATTTAGAGGAATAAGTTGTCTTAGGAAAAACCCAACTTTTCTCTGTGTAATTTAGCTAGGTTTGTTTTTATGTACCCAAGAAGTCAGTATTTTATACTGTTTTGAGATTAATTTGGTTGCTTCATTATATCAAGAATTTTGGGGATTTTTGACTCTACTAAGGTTTCACTAATATTTCTGCCTCTGTTGACTTCGTTCACAAATTGCTAGTTACTCACCTTGTTACCAAAGGACTGATGAATGCTAACAGATAAGAAAACTACACCTGGGCGAACAGTCTCTGAAGATTATTAATTTATGTGCTGTGGATAAGCTTGTTGGATAAGGACCGAGTCTCCATTGAACCTCTCTTACACTCCACAGTCTGCTCAGATGGAGATCCTGGGACACAGATGCCACCTCATTAGGATAAATAGGACAGGAGACAGAGGGCTCTTCCACTGTGCCAGTGCAGACTGAGGACATTTTGAATGATTTATCCTAAGGAATTCCTCAGCATTTGTAGTCACTGTACATCTAATCCTAGCATGTTATTGACCACAGCACAGATCTAAAAGAAGAGCATGAGCCAGAAGTCTGGATCACCAGCATGCAAGATTAAAACAAATTTTTCCATCTTATAAAATATTGAAGTAATATTTTTCTTTTACAAAATTTCATCCTAAAAAAAGTCTTAAAATTTTTTCATATCACTGCTGCAGGCACATTAATAAATAATTTTGATACCTAGATTTAAGTTCAACTCAAAAATATAGTTAAAATCTTTTCTCCTGGCTTGGTATGATGGCAAGTATCTGTAATTCCAGCACTAGGGATGGTGAGGCAAAAATAATTGCTATGAGTTTGAGGTTAACAAGGGCTAGATAGTGAATTCAAGTTCAGCTTGGGCCACACAGTCAAATCTTGAAAAGCAAGCAAGCAAACAAACTGTAAAAGAAATATTTTTGCTTTCATATCCTGTCAGATACACACACAAACACATACATATCCTTATATAGATATGTCTTGTTATTGAAACAAATTAGTTACAAATTAATTATATTTGCTACTCTTTATGAACAATGACAATTTCTGAAGATGTGCAGAATTATTTCTTTTTGGAAAAACCTGAATTTCAACAGGTTAAAATGCAAAGAGAAGTGTGACATATTTGTCATCTGTATGCTCATTTTTTATGTCCTGCTAATCTCTTTTCTCAAAATAATTTCACAAATGGGAAAAGGAAATTCTAATGACTCAAGATGTAGCAACAAAAATACCATGAAACAACATAACTTAAAATTGGTAAGTCATATAGCTGCACCCTTTTATTTCATTTGGCTGCTAAAGTAAGTCCTGTGATACCATAATTTCACTAAAAGCAACACACAAAAAAGTGCACACAAAATTTACAAACTAGAGAAATTGATGTCAGAGAGAGTGTACTTAATGAAATTAAATGATTTTTAACAAAATTAGCTCATTTTTTCTTTTTATTTTGCTTAAGACAAACATTTCAGTAATTCAAACTGTTAAGGCTTTTCTGTGCTAATGTCTTCCTTTTTTGCCATCAAATATTATTCTGTCCTTTCTAGTTAATACTGTGCTTACTTTCCATCATGGAAAAATGTGATGGAAAAACAATATCATCTGAGTCCCACTTCCCTTCACAAAAGAGGATGAAGAGAAGCATCATACTTTTCCTTGTGCTTTTCGGTAAAACAGAGGGTGAAGGTTATTTTTTGACACCTTGCTTCCCCTCTTTTTTAAAAAAAATTATTGTACATTAACTGCACAAAGTCATGGGTTCATGTGACATTTCCATATTGTATGTAATACGTACTGGTCATATTTACCTTTCTATTAACTATTTCCTGCTCCCCCTTTCTCTTATATAATCTCATAACTCTTTTCCTTTACCTTCATGTCCACAGTTTGCTCCCCAATTTCTATATTTGAGAGAAAGCATACAATGTGTTTGTAAGTCTTGGTTATTTCACCATGCATGGAAACGTTCCTCTTTGCATATGAAAGACATTTTCTGTGGTAGCCCAGAGTTTATATTAAGGATTGGTGATAATATTTGTGATATTATTTTAAAAATTGATTACTTGATCTTTGACATTTTTATACATTTACATAAGGAATTTAGTCCATTTCATTCTCTGTTACCCTAGCTCATCTCAGCCTGTTTTGTATTATTGTTTAAGAGAAAATGTCTCACTATGTAGCCCTGACTGACCTAGAACTCCTTATGTGGACTAGGCTGGCCGGGGCTTGGGAAATCCATCTGCCACTGCACCTTGAGTTTGAGGATTAAAGATGTGCACCCAGCTCCCCAGCTTCTTATTTTATAGCACATTTTAGCTAATGAACATAAATGTCTTCCCAAATATTCTCAGTATCTTAATCTATCACTTACATGTCTTTCATTGTTTGTCATTATTATCTCTTTGGCTATGTGGTTTAAAGCCCTATTTAAACATTACATTTCTTGCATGTGGGAGGGGTATATATGCAGCAGTGTATATGTGAAAGTCATAGGACAACTAGAGGAAGCTGGTTCTCTCCTTCCACAATTTGGGTGTTGGGGATTGTATTTGCATCACAAGCCTATGTTTTTCTATATATCTATTTAGTCTATAGCTCTTCATTTTATGGCTTTTGTCACTGACACTGAAGGTGATTTTAAAAGGCTATACTGTGGCACTAATTTGGGTGAAGACTCTTCTTATAATGATGTTTGTGTCTGTGGAAACCTGACTTTCTCCTTCATCAAGATTGTTTGAACCTACATTGTCAAAATTTTAGTTCTGGTTGCTTCATTTTCTAAATGGATGCTTTGTAAAATGGAAACTGCGATGTCCCTCTTGTGTTTTATGAACAATGAAATAGGTTAGCCATTCTCTCTGAAAATTTCCTTTTGCTTTAAGTTACCAATTTTCTATTATCAATTAGAGATAATTCCATAGTATAAAGTCCATTCATTACTTTCTCAACTTCTGAATGTCAGAATCTAGATAATGTATAACATTATTAGATTTTACATGATCTGTATTTCCCAAATATTTTTAGCTGAAAACATTTGACTACTATGTAGTTATCTTAATTCTATCATCATTTATTTTTTGATTTTTATTTATTTTTCAATAAAGTCTCATTTTTTATCCATGTATCCCCTTGTTCAAACTCCCTTCCCCCTACTGCCCCTCCCAGTCACTCTCTCTTTTCCCCATCTCCTTATCTCCTCCCCAGCTATACATTGTTTTTGCATCACATTAGATACATGACTAGAAGTATTTTGATTGGTTAGTTTATATACCTGTCATTAAACATCAATAGTGCTACTACAATGTTATTTCATTATACAGGTACAGGTACATCAAAACGATTTCTGCATTAATTCATATATGTATTTTAATAGTTTGATATAAGTCTTGTCTTAGATTTTACATCATGCATATTACATTGTTTTTATATAAACTAAGAATAACTTTCCTGGTATTAGGTCCATCATGAGCCTCTCTTGACAAGTTCCCCAGTATTTGTATCGCTTTATTCTATCTAGAAAGCCATTTGTTAAAACTTATGTTAAAATGATTCTGGAAAATAAAAGCTAAGTCAGAAAGTTGACAGTTTTGGTTACTCTTGCATACTACTGCCTATTATTTTATGAGGTGGTAGTTGTTCCATTGGTCATAAAGGGGATGTAGAAAATTGTGAGGACATTATGGAGAGCTGAGAGAGTCGGCCCATCTCCACGTGTGACACAGGCATAAGTAGACAGGTGGAGATGTGTCCCAGCAGCAGCCTGTGAAGGGAAGGCTGGTTCTCCAAGGGGTTTTGCTGCTTCTCCTTTTCTGCCTGAAATGGAAGCAGAAATCTGCTTTGTTCTTTAGAAAACTGGACAGAATGGTGAAGTATTTTTAGCGGTCTAACTAGTTTCATATTTTCTGGTGTTTTGCAGGCAAGTAGTTGAGGACCATTTTGTTCTGGGCTCTTAAACTTCCAAGGCTGACAAAGGATCGTAATGTAAAGGTTCCTGACCCAGGCACTCTGTGGTCACAGAATGTTGGCATTTGACTCATTTCTCATTGGCCACTAAGTCTGCAAGCTTAAGTACAAGCTGAAGGAAATGTGTCCCATTAAATGATCATAATATGTAAATATATTTCGTATGAAAGTTAGTTGTGAATTTCCTTTTAAAAATTCATCACTATATACACAGATACTCATTTCTCAGGGAATGCAATTAACAAATAATAAGATTTTTAAAAATTATATTCTAATAAAAACATCATACTATTAGAATTCACTTTTCCCCTACTAGTATAACTGAGGAATAATTATTCAGCAGATTTCATCATGAACACACACACACACACACACACACACACACACACACACAGAGGAAATAGCAGGAAATAGACAAAATTTCAAAACAAGATTGTTCTGCAAATAAAATCTAATTCATCAGTGATTGGACATTATATAGATTCAACTAGCTAATGTATTGGGGAGGGAAATGAGAAGACATAAATATCTCCGAGATGAAAAGCTTGATTCTGTCATAACATTTGGAACCTACTAGAGCATCTGAATAGACCTGGGCTTTAGCCAACATTAGTGCAAGTCTGCATATACATGTCTCCGGGAAGACATCTGCATCAACGGGAGAGCTTTATAGTTTATGTATTTTTGGGGCTTCACCCAAACACTGCTCTAAAGTATGCTCAAGGTTCCCAGGAGCTCATATAAAATAGGTCCAAGGTACCTGCTTCACCCAAACAGAGTTCCAAGTCACAACAGAAAACAGAGGAACCATATCTGATCAAAGCAACCTGGACTCTTGGCCATGAGTGTTCCCCATTGCTTTCACTGGGTTCACTTTTTTATGAGTGTGTTTTTTAGACTTAAAAACAAAACAGCTGAAATTCTGTATCCTCACTCTTACAAGCAGCATTGTATTCTCCTTTCAGGAACCCCCTCCCCCAACACAGGATGAGCTTTTGGCACTTGTGGGTCTAGTTCATGCTCTCTGAAGGACTAATGTCAATTTGCTTCAGGGATGAGACCTCTAATTGGCTCCAGAGGATGATCCTTTGCACATACTAATAACTTCGAATGGATTTAGTTTAAGAAGTTAAACAAAAGTCACTCAGTTGGTTTAAGAAGGAACTTGAAGGTGTAGGAAAAGTTCTAGGGAGCATGGGAGGAGAGACAGGAAGGGGAGTAGGGCTGGATTTGATCAGAACATATTACACGCATGCGTAAAATTCTCCAATATGAAAAATTAAAAATTTTTCCTTAAGCTTCTAGAAACACTGGCATTGCTCTGCCCCAGCTCCCGCCCTCTGCTTCAGTGTTTCTAATGCTTCACTACTTTTGATTTCCCTGAATCTCATGAACAGGGATAGTAGTTTTAACATCTGTATCTTCTTTGCTCCACACAGTACTGTGTATTTAGAAGATAAAACAAATGTATTAACCAATGGTAAACAACAAGGAGACAGGTGCACATCGTAGCCCCACAGTCTCCACTTCATCTTTTATTATTTTCTTCTATGCTTTGCATCATCTTAGCTCCTGCTTATTGGTTTGTTTGTTTTATCTTAAACCCTGGGACAAAATTTTAGTCCAAAGGGGATCCTGCTCCAGCCTGCTCTCAGTTACGGCCCTTCTCATTCTTCCCCAGGCCGAACTTCTCCACTCGAGTTCCATTAAATTTAACAAATGTCTTTCTTCATAAACAACAGTGAACACACTTAATCATAGTCGCATCAAGGCCTTGCTGGGACTTCTGCCTCCCAGTTTATCTGCTAGCCCTCGTGTTCTTCAAAAGAACTGTACTTGCAATTAAGCCCCAGAATAGTGTTATTTTAAGCTCTTAAAATGTATTTATTAACTGTCAAGGGTTTAGTTCTTTTTCTGACTGAACTGTAAGTCACTGAGGCCTCTCTGTAACATAGGGAGCACTTTGCATAAGTGTGTTGTTTATTAGACCTTCTCCAGCTCTCACACTAGAGAGGCTGCCATTCATCCCCAGAGCCTTGGAATCTTCTTGCAGGTGAAACAGGTCTTTGGAATTTATAGTTTCTTTCCCCATCCCCCACACTGAAACAAATTCAGTGAAATTCTCACTCTTTCATAAACAAATTTCATGTCTTTATTCATTTTTCTTTACCAACATTAAATAAAAGGTTCAATTTAACATTTGAATATGAAAAGAATAAATAGTAAGCACACTCAGTAGAACTGGATTTGAAATGAGGGAACAGGGTTTGCCCCTCCCCATCCTTTGCATTCTGGGCTGCTCTCACTCAGCTTCTCCCTCACAATCAACTTATGTAATGTCTCTACCTTGTACAGCTGCTAGGAACTGGCTTCACCCTTGACTTTCTTGATGTGCACTTTATTGCTTTATTCTCTCACTTCTGAAATCTTTGGAATGTCAACAATGGAAACTGTCTTCACATTTAAGCACAGCTCACACACACACACACACACACACACACACACACACACACACACTCCACACCACACACACTCCACACCACACACACTCCAAAGTGGTTCACTGATAACTTGCCCACCAACCTCTCTATCTATTTGCATTCCACTGATGGCCAGCAAAGAGCCAATGATGACCATTCTGGGAGCAGTTGATTGTATGTGAACTCCCATCTCAATAGTAAGCCCCTTTGTTATTTTTCCACTCCGATCATGTTGCTTGCCCTGGGCAGAGGAGCCCAGCTTCTTTAAAATGTATGATTGAGACAATTTTATGTTGAAATTAACAGAACAACAGTACATGCACAGTGACCTATAATTTATACTGAATTCTTTTTGTGGGCAAATTGGCAAAGTCTTTCTCTGTTTTTAACAGGGGAATGCAAAGAATTCTTATCAGTAAAGAAAAAGGTCAGGAAGAGGTCAGGGAAGAAAGGGAAGGGAAATATTTAGAGAAGAATCTGGAGAGAGGTCCTGATGAGTGGATGAGAGAGGAAAACAGAGTGCTAAGGGCAGGGAGGTGAAAAGATGACAAGTGGAGATGACTTGGGTTATCATTATTCACACATCGGAGTCTGTCCAAGAGCATGTTCAAGGTCTCTCGGGTACAATACAAAGTTCACTTCTCAGCTGCCTTTCCAGTTGTTTACAAAAGGCAAAGGATCCACTGATGCATCTCTGAGAGACTATGCTTAGGAGCACACAGCCAAAGCAGAAACCCTGGAGTAACAACAAACATGTCCACTGAAGAGGTGGCTGAAACTACTTGCTTCCTGAATGCACTAGAAAGGCATTGACCACTGTGTGGTGTCTCTGGGTATCCCCATGACGTCCTTACTGTTTCTCATGCTCAGTGGATTTTGATTCTTCTCCTTACAATAAGAAAATAGAAAATGTTTCCTTTCTTCCCATCTACACATTTTCAAAGCCACCAGGACAAGAGTACAAGGACTCTGATCCACCTGCTGCTGGCAGGGATGAAGCATTCATGACTGATACCACTAATTTCTTCTCTGACCTGCTCCAAGGTGGGATTCTCTTAGCTCCCCTTCCAGTTGACTCATCCCCAGAAGCACAGAAATACACTGCTCATGAAAGTTTTCCAAATTCTTCTTCAAAAACAGGAAAAAAATTAATGGCACAAGTGTAAGCTGTCTCAAAATGCATTCCTCAACCAAAACACCCTCTGTGAGCAATTGTTATTTATCCCAATTACATGATCAGTTGATAAAATTCACTTATTAGATTAAACTGGTTTGTAAAAAGTCAAATTTTCTTAGTGATTTGAATGGAAAATACTTGCATTGATAAACTGTTTAACTAATTAGTGATATAGGCTCAATATGATGTGACTCCAGACAAGACAATATGTTATTCATCAAAGATACAAATACATCATAATATTTGATTATTTTCCCAAGTTTTGTAACACATCTATGTTTAGTAAGGGAAAACAAACATAAACAAGGCTGTTAACTGCCTGAGAGATGAAAAGACTCTCTGTGCTTAAATGCTACAGAGAGATTTGGTCCCAACATTTGTCGTGTGGTTTTATCATATGCATATATCTTTCTTTGATCACCCTCCACATATTATAGATTTTAACTCATTTTTCAGATGCCTCTGAGAAATATCAAACAAAAGAAAGAAGGATAATCCAATATTTTCACAATATTAAAGGTGCCATTGCCCAGAAAGCAAGTAGACCCATCTTCTCTATCTAACTTGCTTGATCATTGGTTTATTGAATATTTTCCATTCATGTGTGGGGGCATTTGAACTGTTAGGTCACCAACCTGCCAAACACTGTCTGATGAAACTTTCACTGAGTAAACTTCTGGATCTCCAGGTTTGGTGTCGGAAGTCCTTTATACTGTGAATATCATTGGCTAGTAAGGGACTGTTTTGGCCTATGACACAGCATCTTAGAATGCAGGCAAGGAATCTGAGCATAGATAAAAGGGAAGGGGGCAGAGTCACAAGAGACTGGATCCAGCTGCCAAAGGAGCAATATGAGAAGAAATTCAGGTAAGCCATGTGGCAGGACAGATGAATGGAAATGGGTTGAGTTAAGATGAGAGAGCTAGCTAGCAATATGCCTGAGCCATAGGTTGAACAGCATGCAATTAATATAAGTGTCTGAGTCATTTTGGGGGCAAAGTAGCTGTAGGTGAGTTCAGACTACAGGGGTTGGCTGGACCAGAAACTGATACTACACAGGTTACTAGAACTATTGCTCGAAAAAGTACAACAACAAAACAACATTGTACTTGGTTTTTGTGTTAACAAAAGTGGACTGTATTCAAAGATACACTGGCAGGACATAAGCATATCATCATCATCTATGTTCTCCTTTGCTGGATTCTCCCTGACTACTGGATTGCCTACCAAACCCAAGTGATGTGAAATATTCATTCTGTGTCTGTAACAGCCAAACACAGGCCAATGCACCCTCCTCCTTCTCCTTGGGTGCTGCAGGGGCTTGAAAATGGAACTCAGCTTTCTTGAACAATGGGCCCCAGAGCCAATACCTCATTGCTCTAATTCCAGCTTCCAAATGACTGTTGAGGGGTCAGTGGGAAGGGAGGTCATCGTTCAGCTGTTCACCCACACCTTCTGGTAAATTTGAGTTAAGATGATAACAATAAAAAGAAAATAACCTTCATAGGATCCCATTTTCTGTCTTCTGGCTATATTGATCTCTTATTTCAGTTCACATTTTAAAGAAATCCTCTTAGGAAATAACAATGGAGCCAAAGGCAAAGGGATTTGAAGTGGGGTGAATGTGTTTACAATTCCCATTTCTTTAACAATAAAGGGCAATATTAGAATGTTCTTATAATAGGAAAATTAGGACACTACTAATCTTCAATCCCTCTGGGAAGAGAGGAGGTGAGAAAGGAAATGATGGGGTGGGGGCTTTCCATCTCCCTCTGCTACCAATAAGTCCATGGACTCTATTTTATCTATTGGTAATGGACGATTCAGAAACCAGATCTATTTTCAATCTGGGCTTTCCGTTGCTATCTATATACTTTAATCTTAGGTCAGAGTGAAATATTTTTTTCTAGATGACTAAGAGTTGGCATTTCCCCTTAAACAGTGCATTTATATTCAAGTTCATCTTGCAAACAGCTCAGAGAGGGGGGAAAAAAGAGTATATAAAACAGAAAGCAAAGAAAACCAAAGAATTAAAACAAAGAGAATAAAGATAATTTTTTCTCTTTCCACTCACTTAAAAGCCACAGCTTATATATTCCATGCCATTGGAATGCTTCCTTCCCCCTTTCACCTCTACCAGGAGATGATAAAATGAGAAGGCCACCATCAAGCAGCACTATCTTGATGAGAGGCTTCCCAGACTCCAAACTATTAGATGCTAATATCTACTGACTATAAAAGTCTAACCCAGTGGAATTCTGTTTACACAGCACAAAAGGAACCAGAATATGTGTTATATTGTTTCTGTGGCTTTATATCATACCCAACTCATGGGTAGATTTTGATGAGTAAAACACAGATGGAGCATAAAATAGGATTTCTTCTGATTTATTCTTCTGCCAGAGTTTTACTCAGCATTAGAGAAATCATCAATAGCCAGGTTGAGTGGAGAAGACAAAGGGTAGGAATGTCCCAAAGCAGCAAAGAAATATCAAGTTGAAATCTCAATGGGCTAGTTAAAATACTATTTTCATTATGTTGTTATCACTTGCATCAGCATAATTTACAAAACCTGAATTTATTAATGAATCAATATAACAGAAACACAAAATATTGTGGCTTGTGAAAGAAGCCATCAGGATATACTTTTTTGGAGATGGCCATCATAAGAAATTAATAGGAAAGGTGAGTGCTTTTTTTTTTTTCCTCAAAAGGAGTTGTTGAGAGTTAAAGAAAACATGGATGTTTAATAACAGTCTTTCGTAGACAGATGGAAATGGAGACCAGCAAAGTGAGAGGAAAACCTGTGAAAATAGCTTATCCTGGGGTCTCTCTACCTGTGAAAATAATTAACATCCAACTAAAAGAAAATTATCCTTGAGATCAAGACCTGCTCTATTTAAGTTAATGTGCCAGAAAGGGGAGAAAACAATTGAAGCAGTCACTGAGAAAGCTATTAGTGAAATGAGTCTAGCTAAAGCCCTTTTCTATAGAATAAGTACATAGTTCATTTCAAGAATTTATAAAACTTGGCTCTGTAAAGATTCATATATACCATCAGTTATCATTACATTTGAGAATATTACAAAGTTTTACCCAATACAAATTGTCTTCTGTTTACCAGGCCTACCAATTAAACGACTGCATTCTTGAATGGAGGGAATACATATGGGTGAAAGAAAGAGTGGGAAGTGCTAAGACCAGCAGGAAAAGGACCCTGATGGCATCTTTTCAGCACTCAGTCAGGCTTCTTAGTCATCATCTATTTTACCTTCTGCGTATAACATTTCTAAATGTCATTTTTATCCTGGAACTCTTATTTTTTGTGTTGGATTTATTTTCAATAACATCTACAATATAACTCTCTAAGAACACCCTGAGACATCTAGAAAAGAATCTGCAGTGTCCAGGGTACTGCCTAGCAGAGGGACATCGCTACTTTTGACTAAACAGAAAAGAGATGGCAAGACCCCTAGAAGCTTATCTCTCCTAGAGGCTTTGGATGATGGAGCTGTGCCTGTAAAGGGCACCGTGAGAGCATCCATTTAAATAGCCTCCTGCCCGTTGGCCACCAGCTGGTGCTTCTGAGGGCTTCATTGCAATCGAACATCTGGAAGGAAGGGATGCTCACAATGTAGTCTACCCTGTCTAGACTCTTCCATGGACACCAGGCACAGCGGAAGAGCGAGAGTGAACTAGACCCCACTGTTTTCTACTGATGTTAGCCTTTTCCCTGTAGTTTAGTCATCTTCTATTGTTCATAATTTCATGAGCTCATTGTTCATGGAAGCAAAACCCAAGAGAGAAATTCAGAAGAGGCCAAGGTTAAAACACGAAACTGAATTAACAGGTTCAGATAATGTAAATTCAGTGGAACCACACAGAAAGACAGGCAACATGGAGGAGGAAACAGATTTAATTATGGAATGAATTACATCATTTGGCTCTAAATATGAGACGTGCAAAAAGATGATTAAGAAAGGGACTTCACGTAATGCTAAACATATGTACCAGTCTTAACACTCCTAGAAAATGGTCACCAGCATTTTAATAATGACATCTCTATTTAATAGAGAGACAGTTTTGCTCCCATTGGGTGATATCCCTCTGGTAGCTCTGTGCTGCCTCAAAGGAAGAACACTAATCTCACTAATAGAAGCAACTGAACTCTGGAAGCGCTATCTGAAGAGAAGATTATTTTTCCACTAAGATTCATTGCTTGCTATTCAGTTAAATAGCTCAGTTCTGATACAAGCTCCTGTCTCGCCATTCGAGTGGGAGAAGCAAAGAAACACTGAACAGAAAAAGGGTCAGAAAGCACATGCTGCTTTGAGTCATTCTGCACTTTAAATCAATTCTAGCCTCTATTATAGTCTGCCTTGTTCATGCATATACCCTAAGATGGAATACCTAAAAACAAACAAATAACATTTCCTACAGCATCTCCAAATGCTTTCTTCAAGTTTGCTTTATCTGCCCTAAAAGGCTTGATTTATCCTGGAAATTTAGGCAAAAGACACATGCTCTGGGATGGGGTTTTAAGTTTTGATTGGCATATATATTTCAGCCACTGCCTACGATGGGGTATACAGTATACAAAAATGATGAAAGATTTTTAGTAAATATTGGTCTCAATGACAGGAAAAACAAAAGGAATTTCCTGTAAAACTAAGATATCCTTGACTTTGGAAAGAAATCACAGTTAACAAATTTGCCAGAAAAAAAATATTTGTACACCTTTGTGTATGTTTTAGTAGGTTATTGTAGAGAAAAGCTGGTCAAATCTACTGGGGTCTCTGTGTGGTCTGCTTGATAGCACCATGGAGGTGGGAGAAGAGACAAGGAGAGCAGATCCCTTAGATGCTCGGTGTCAGGACAGTCGTATGACACTCAATTTTACTGAAATAAAAAAGAGAAAAAAGTGACTACTCTAAAGTCTGTAAAATGATTTCTTATAGGCAGTTCTCTGTAACTGAACTCCAGCCATAATGCATGGAGACCAGAGTGTAGACATCAGAAGACCAGTGCTTAACAGCGAAAGAAGAAAGCAAACTGAACAGTGGTGCTGGTACCAGTCCCCATTCGTCTTACAAAGTAGAAGGCTCGATTAGAAGATCTTCAGTGAAATCTGTCGCCATCAGAGTAAATACACAGAATACAAGAAAACAGAACACAAAGAAGGTAGAAGAGAAGTTAGCCTATTGCCTGTAGCAGCACACTTTTGAATTCAACAATGATAAAACATAGCACAGATTTATTTTCTATTGTCATATTAGAAACAAAAAAGCACTTGTCTTGTGTCAGCTACTAGATATGATTGGATATGTTCTTGGCACACTTGTCCTCTTCCCACAGAACACATTATGTACTCTGCCCTAGTCACCTATGATTTCAGTTCAGTGCCTGTTAAATATGAGGGACAGTGCAAAGGGTGAAAACCAAAGAACAAGAAGGCAGAACCTCAGAGGCTGGGAGCATAAAGAAAGGCAGAGCATCTTATAGATCCCAGGAGGACATCTGGAGGTTGACAAACAAAGGTCCTCTGTGATGGGTGACGAGTGAGGGGATGAAGAGGAGAAAGAGGAAGGGATGCACAAATTCACTGAAAATTGGTACCTGAGTGGTTTCTCTCATCCAAAATCCTTCTCTGAGGGTACCACTGTGGCAGGTCATTTACTCCTGCCCTCTCTGTCACTCCTACCCACCATCCCCTCTTTCCTCACATGCAATTAGAGGAGGAATAATAAGTCTATTTGTTATAAATCTCATAAATGCTAAGAAGAAGGGCTCTTCAGTAATATAACCTCCCCTAGTAGAATAGGCTGTGGGCCTCTCTAACAAGTCACATTTTATTACTCTCAGCTCCAAGTGTCATTCTCCTTCCACGTGACATGACACAAGGCTTCAAATCAAACCTATACCTGCCTTTCCCCATACTGCATTTTCTGTGCTGATTCCTACTTTATAAATATTCCCATTCCATATACTGTCACAATGGACAGTACTATCTTGCAACTGTTGTACATAGCCTGTTTTGCTTCATTTCTTTTAGAAAGGCAAATGTGAACTAATAAGATCCATTCTGTCTGGAAACTATGTGGTCCTGTTCAAATGGCTTTGCCCACCCGTGTTTGAGGATGAGGGATTTCGGAAGCAAGGCTGTCACAGCACCCTGTCTAACCCCCAGATCCATGTGTCCCTAGTTCAGTCTCTTTTCTTACTTCCCCAGGTGATGCTATCATTTTTATTTTTGTCTCTTTGATGCCAGTGCTACATTTATGAAATGAGGTAGTCCTAACTGAGAAGAGAACTCTAGCACCCAAGTCAAAATGTATGTGTGTGTGAATGCAAGAAAAGCATAAACAGATACTGGACAGGACAGGAAACATGGTCAATCAGTGGTGAGATGCTCAGCCTCATTAGTAGTCAGACAAACACAAAGGAATGTTGGAGGCCTTTCAATTGCACCACAGAGACTACAGCAAGACATGTTCAGTGGGAAGGACTGAGAAGGAAAAGCAAAGGAATGACCTCTTTACTATAAACATTGCCAAAAAAGTTTCTCCCTTGTAGAAAATGATTTGTCCTATAAAGGCAAATGCTTCTTTCTAGATTTGATAGCTCATAATAAAGGCATATATTACAGAAATCCTTTACATTTAAAGTTAGTGAAGAAATGAGTATGTGTATTTCCCCATATTTAGAGAAATGTAAGGATGCAATGATAAACACTTACAGAGGGTGTAAGGGTGTAAGAGATGTTGATAGCTAATTGTTTTTACAAATGTGTCACCTGATCTCTCTCTCTGTGTCTCTCTTTCTCTGTCTGTTTGTCTGTCTGTCTGTCTGTCTGTCTGTCTCTCTCTCTCTCTCTCTCTCTCTCTCTCTCTCTCTCTCTCTCGTGTGTATGTGTGTGTGTGTGTGTGTGTGTGTGTGTGTGTGTGTGTGTGTGTATGTGTTTGTAAGGAGGAAAGATAGCCTTGGATGTTGGTCCCCACATCTCATTTGTTTGAGATGAGGTCTCTTGTAGATCACCACTGTGTACACCAGGCTAGATGGCCTGGGTGCTGTGGAGGGTCTCCGGCCCCTGCTTCCAACCTCACTGTTAGGACGTTAGGATTATGGACATGCTACTAGATCTTTTCTCTTGTTTTGGAGATCTGACTGCAGACAAGTGCTTCATCCACTGTGCTGTCTCCTGGCTCCACTTGATCATTTAAAAAGTGAAGCAGTATTAGACAACTGTAATAGGTTGACATTATTTTTCAACTTGTTTTTGCAGCATTTTTGTTTGTTTGTTTGTTTTTTGAGTCAGTGTTTCTCTATGTAACCTTGGCTGTCCTGGAACTCACTCTGTAGACCAGGCTGGCTCTAAACTCACAGATATCCACCTGCCTCTGCCTCCTGAGTTCTAGGATTAAAGCATGGGCCATCACTGTCTAACATGTTTGTTTTCGGGAAAGGTGTCTCATGTAGCCCAGCCTGGCCCATAGTCAAATCTGCTCTTGTCCCCTGTTCTTCCTGTCTGTACCTTCAGAGTATGAATTTGCAGACATTTACTACTACACTCAGTATAATGTTGATGATCTTTGTTTGGGTTATTAAAATTTTGTTTTTGAGATAAAGAACTAGAGAATTTAGGAGTTTATTGACTCACTAATTAAACCACCAGTTGTGGCTCACAGCTCAATATTAATTACTTTAAAATGATGTAAGAAAAGAAGAAGGTTTGGACACATGTAGGGTCAGTTTCTGCACTGAGCATTTCATTAACCGGTATGAAAGAATGAGTCCACCTCTGTGAGTTTCTGTCTTCTCTTAAATGAGGATAATTACATCCACATTCTGCTGTTGTTTGGATGATTAAATGATTTATCTACACTGTGATATATTGGTTTCTGACTGCTTTCTTCTTAATTGCCCTCCTTGTGATGAGCCACAGACAGAAAGACAGCACGTTTCTCAGGATTCTGTCGTGTCTCTGTATGAGTAACTATAGGCGTCCTTCAAGTCATGCTTTAAATGGGTGATTCTGTCTTGCTATCTCTTCTTGGCATCCTTTACCATTTCACAAACTGACTCCCTCTGCTCACAGTGCTCTTGGCCAGCTCATTGGCTGTCTTCAATGCTTGTCATACATCTTCCTCTATACCTCTCCTGACCACTGAATTGCTTCTCCTTTATCACTGGGAGACAGAGCATCCTCTTATTTTCTAGACAAGACAGGTCTGTGGTAGGAGAGAATATCCATTTCCTTTTAGTTATTCAAAATATTTCCCTTTAGTCAAATAAGAGCTAGGTGACATTCTTTACATTCACTACTAGATTATCAGCCACTTCTTCAGTTCCATTGTGTCCCAACCACCTTTAGAATGTTGTGGCTCTTCAGATATTTATCAGCACTTCAGATTCTACTCACCACTGATCTGTTCACTCCTCCAGTGCTCAAAAATAACATTTCCTAAGACTATGTAACTCCACCTATCCTAATTTCCACTTGCTTGAAGTGACCAACTCTATTTCATAAGATTGGCCTATTAATAAATCAGGGGTAAGATTGGCCTATCCACAGGGAGGGCTCTGTGGATAAAGTGCTTGTTGTATAAATATGAGAATCCAATTTCAGATCTCCAGCACCTACACAAAAATCAGGGCATAGTAAAGACATATATAATTTCAACACTGGAAAGGTTGTAGTGCCCTGAGGGTTCCCTAGCTAGCCACACTTGTTAATCAGAAAAATATAGTTTTAGTGAGAGAACTTGATTCAAAGTAAACAGTGTGTAGGGAACAAGTAGAAGAAGACATCTTGTTGGGCCCTTTGAAGTTGTGGGGTTGAGGCCCAGTGTAAATTCCTAAGCCTTCCTAGAGTTTGGTGACCTGTCTCTGGGCATAAATTCCACGTGTGAGTGACTCAGCATAGCTCTACCGAAGACAGCCTCTGCCTAGCCTCTGCTAACATGGTAAAATGTTATTGGTCCTTATTCTCTACCCGACCTACCCATCCCAAGACTCCCAGCCCCTTCTCACAATCTTATACAGGTTCTGGCCTGATTCAATAAAACGAGTTCTTGCTTCTACAAGCCTCCTGACTCAGTGTGTGTTTTCCCCTGGTGGCTAGAGGGTTCTGGGTCATCGACACTCACCATCCCGCGTCAGCCCCAGGGACAGTCCAGCTGGCCCAGATCTCCCTCTACCCTATCTGCCAGAGTCTGGCAACATCTAACATTGACTGCTAGCTTATATGTTTACATAGGAAGTACATGGGCACCAATACATAAACTTACATGCATATACATAATCTACCCCTACACCCAAAAAAAAAAAAACCTCAGAATCATTTCTCCATTTAAGTGTTGGTCTTTGATAATCTCCTCTGACTACAGCTTAGTACTTTAGTTCTCTATGCATGTTTATAATATAGTGACATATTCACTGAAGAAAGACCCTATTGGAGCTCCTGACTGTATCTTCATATTTCTATTCCTGTCATATGCAGTACTCTAGTATATTGCTTTTCTTATTGGTGAGTTCGCATCACATGCTTTTTTCCATTGTACAGAATCATCTGTATTGTACAGCATATCACTTCAAATGTACTAGTGTAGATTCAACTCAGCCTACCACTGCTCAATCAAATAACCACATGACCTGGAACCAGGACCAACAAGAGCCCAACCCCAATGAGGTCCTCCATAGCTATATCTTTCTAGACTTTAACTAGCTATTTTAAACCTTCAGTGATGTCTCAAATGTCACATGTTATCACAGCATCTTTTGTCTCCTTCACTATACATTAATAGAGAATCCCAAGACAGATTTCTCTGCTCCTTCTTCTTTGTAACATATTGCCTTCTCCCAAGTTGAGCCTGATCATTTCTCCTGGCTCTTGGCTCTGTAGAAGGCACCATCTCTTGACTACCTGACCCATTGACTCCAGCTTGTATATCCTTAATCTTTGTCTTATTGTCTAAAAATTATAATTAATAATCTTTAATAATTCTTTCCAAACAAGCAGAACTCCTAAGTAGAAACTCTAGGCAGGAAGAATTTCTTTCTGATTAACAGGTAGATGTTATAACTGAGAAAGCCTTCTGGGCAGATGGCCAAACCCATGTTGATGTAAGAGCTACAACAAATTCCCCATGTCATTTCTAGATAAAAATCTGTAATAATCACTTTATTGAATACATTAATCTTTATGAAAAGCTGGGAAAAACTATATGTCATAGTCATCAAAGTTTTATTTGTTTTTATTCTATCTGTAACATTATTTCTATCCTTTTAAATTCACTCCATACTTTTAGATACTAAAAAAATGAGAGAACATAAGAAAAGGAGGTACATATGTGTTTTCTATGTCAAATGTCTATCAGATTTTTCATTTTTTAAACTTAGATTCTTGTCTGAAGAAGAGAAGAAAAATTACTCAAAAAAAAGTAACAAAAGAAAGAAAAGAATCAAGAGCAGGTGCTTTCAAAGTAATTCCAAAGTACATACTGCCCTTGAACATAAAATTGGTCATATCCTTTCTTAGTCTTCTGAGACAGTCATTATTTGGTGGATGCTTTTACCAGGGATAAGAATTAAAGGCTGCCTGGGTATATAAAGAAAGAATCTTATTGGGTAAAGAACGTTAGTAGAAGGAATTCACTGCTAGACATTTTGCATCACTAGCTATCCTTCCACTAGGGAAACAGTTGTACTATGTCTCCCAGGGAACATTCTTCCAAGCTATAGCCATCCAAAGACCTTTCAGAGTAAAAGTGCTACTGGATCAAAGTGTTTCTCTTATTTTTTTTTTACCCTCTGGGAAGCAGAATGCTTTGTCTAGAAATGCTCCCATGTCTCTGCTTCTAAGTAGATCTATATCATCACATGGGCTTTTACTAAGTGTTCTGCTTCTCCAGTTCTGGGTGACTTACAAAGAAACTTACACGTAGTTCTATATGTAGTATAAATATAATTAAGCACAGAGAGGGTAGTTACTATGGTAAACCATATATTTTAATGGCAGTGAATAAAAAACTAGACCAAATCCCAAATCTCAATTTCATTTACTCAATTTCAGTTATAAAACATCTATGAAGAAACATATGTCCTTCAATAAATAATCATATGCTTAAAATAGGAGTATACATATTCTGAAATTCAACAAGACCAATAAAAGTGTTAGATTATGAAACTATTAAAGGGAGAAAGGCTGTCTTATAGATCTTCACATTTTTTATTATTCTGTATACTATCTAATTTGTGATGAATGCCTTACTAATAAATGCCTTACAAATCAAGCACTCAGTATTTTATCAGCATATATTCTGTTACTATTTCCAATTTCAGACTCTTGTAAGTTTCTCAGACTGCTTGCTGTACATGCCCTGCATTCATATATTCCCATAACTTGGACATTCATCGTGCAGTTGGATTTATTAACTGCTGTCATGCTTGTATTTCCATTTGACTGATGACGTAATTGATGAGATCAAGGAGAACCAGGTGACTTGCCTGCTGTAAATGTAACTAGTGGAACATGGGAAAAGAATCTTTGCTTTGAAATTCTCTGGCCAGTTCTTTTTCATTTCCAACACTTTGGCTGTTATTTTCCATTCCACAAAACACAATCACTGCACAAGAGGAACTGGGCTGATAATTGGAGCTTATTTGGGTGAATATGAAGAATCTCTGTGTAATCTCATAGGATGGAACTTAGATTCTTTGATCTTTTACTTAGCAGAGTTGAATCTTGAAATACCAGCAGTGTAATCTTGAGTCTTTGTTTAAGTTTTCTTATCTGGCCTGGTCACTAATAAAGGAATAACATTTCTACTTTATTAAGTTGTGAAAATTAACAGAGATATCACAAGAAACATGTACTGTTTTGCCAAGGGCACCATAGGTGCCAAATAAATAATTGGTGAGTCATAATAAACTATTTGTACTATTTTTACTATAAGGAAATGTGTTCTTACAGATTGAGGGTGTAAGTCATTTGGAAGATTTCCCACATTGTGTATGTTCCCCTTATGCATTATATCTATTTGCTCTCTTCTGCTTTCCCACCGGGCTTCAGAGGTGGAAAAAACAAACAAACAAACAAACAAACAAACAAAAACACCTGAGGGCCAGCTAGTTCTATTACATACACAGTTCCTTCACACTCCTTATTCTCCCCACAAGAGAGCTAGGGACTCTTTCCAGTTTTTTCCTACACTGGCATATGAATAGGAGACCAAACATCCCTTTTCCTCCAATGGAAAGTGGCTTCTACTACTTCATAAATTTTCAAACAGTTTTAATGTAGTCTATTATCTACTGTCTCCTCTAGTCCTTATGAATTTGCATTTTTTCTTATTTTGTGGCATTTATTCTGAAATAATTAGTGGTTTATTGAACAAGAGGGTATCTGAATCTTGGTTCCATTTTCTTGTTAAATTCTCTTTATATCATGTGATACAACTTCAGCTTCTAACACTATCCTTCCTTGAATGTCCTTCTGCATTATATCCCTAATCTTTTAAAGAAACTTCAAAATTTTTTTAGAAGAATATACCAAGCAAAACACTTACCAAACTGAGAATAGACTTTTGGTAAACAAAATATTAACTTGACCACTGTTAAAAATTCTGATCAGAATTACTGTATCATAGAGGTAAATAGTTAAAATAATCAAAAATTCCTATAGTTGTATAAAGATTTTAGACTATATTAGTGAAAGAAACCAAATTCTACTCAAGTGACCCAAAAATATGATTTATTGATCTTTTTAGTTTTAACTCTGTAAGCTTGGAGTCAACCAGAAATTAAAGAAACTAAACAGGAAGCTAGAAGCAGTTGATAAACTAGCACAAAAAGCATCTAGGCAAAGTTATAACATGCCTATGAGATTATAGATACATCCAGGGCAGCTCCAGAGTCAGCTTCAGGAACAGTTAGGCATTGCAAAAAAACAAATTACAGGAAGGAACCTAGATGTTGAGAACAGTCTCTCATGGAGATGGGCTGTCCTCAACCCAGGGAATTCTCCACAATCAGAGGCACCAAAGAAAATAGCAAAATTTCTGCTGTTCATATATGGTGAAGACAGCTTGTGTGTGAGCAGGGCTTCCTGATCTCTAGGTCCCTACAGTCCTCCAGGAACATGAGGAGAGTGAGAATCTGAACCCATAAGCAACTGGCAGCCTGGGACAAAGATTCCTAAAGTCAAGGGTTAGAAAGTTGGGTGAAGACATAAAGGAGAGCAACATATTTTGAAGGAGGAGGGAAGCAAAAAATAAAATTAAGAAAAAAAAATCTCTGATGTACTTTTTCTGCTCACCGCACCCAGCAAATGCTAAAATAACTGTCCAAAAAGAAATAAAAACAAGTGATAAAAATTCTTAGCCCAAACAAACAAATAAAAAAAACCCACTAAAATTATTTCTCTGCACTACAGAGGCTGATGAGAAAATGGCCTGCCCTGGGGTGATTCTTCCCTGGTAGTGAAGGTGAGTCACTGTCAAGGGTGATGTGATAAATGACGGGACAAGGGAGAGGAGGAGAAATCACAGAGAAAGGGGATGAGTTCTGAAGGAATGGGAGACAAACTCTGACCCTCTGATGCAAAAGCATGTTATAGCTTTCAAAGTAGACATGCTAAAATTGAGTCTGGCAGAGTAACTCTGTTCGTTATTCCATTTTAATAACAGACCAACAAGGGTCCCAAGAAAAAGTGCCCAAGAGTGTGTTCCCCAAAGGAGAAAACGTTGAACTTCAGGAAGCTTCCAAGGCTCCAAATTCTGAAGTCTCCTGTACATACATACATAGGACAGGAGTTTGGAAAATGCTTGCTATGATATGCTCGGATAGGAACCTCTGTATAGAACCTTCTAGCTGTTATAGAGATAAGATCTTTTCAAAAAGACAGTGGGGTAATAAGGAGAAAAAGATGATGGACTGCATACCATATATGTTGTAGGTTTTTAGAAAAATGTATTATTCAAGGTTCATGTGTGTTCTGTACTGAACCTCAAAGTCTGACTCTCACCAACAATAGCTCCCCTCTTCTGAGACCTACTGTAACCCCAGAAATTTTTGACAGGGATGTACTATGATTTCCAAAAATCTCCTCAGTGTTTCAATGTAGAATAGAAAGGACCATGATTAATCCTTAGAAAACTGAGGCTTTCTCAGGTTACATAGTTGGACATGATTAGAGTTGAAGAGTTAACATTGGACTGCTAAACCCAGAACTTGTCCTTATCTTTCTGAAAAGTGAACCATGAAGACATTATATCAAGTGAGAAGACATACTTCCCACCATGGGAGGACTTTCTGTAGGCCTTTTGATGAAGGATAACCCTCCAAAGGTCATGGAAAAAGTTCTGGCAAGCTTTAAACATTGATATTCACAATATTAGCACTTGCCTTAGCTTAGCCTGTCATGTATATCTTTTTCAGTAAATCAGTCCAGATATATTTACAGTTTCAAGGGAAAAATACTAATTGTAGAGTGTAAAATTATACACCTACCTTGGGTTGGGAAAAACACACAGCCTACCAGTGTAACCCATGACAATACGCTTGGTCTTCTTTCAGCCCTGATCATAATTGGGACACTTTGTCTATGATAGTACTAGAAAGATCAGGACATCCATTCACACCCCTTACTCACTTAGCTGATATTGTGGGTCAATTATGGGATCTTTCTAAGTACTGTCTTACTGTTTGATAATGGTTAATTACACAGGCCTACACTGTGTCCTAGATATCTTTTGATCCTACAAGGAAGGATCCCGATATTGGCTGCCAGCAAGCCATGAAAGTCTGAAGGATATGGAATTTATCCTGAAAACCACAAAGGACACACTGAGAAGATTTAGGCTGGAGGCTGATATGGCAGTGGTGGTGTTTTTAGGACATTAATCTCTTCATAGGATGCAGGATGAACAGTACTAAGAAAAGCTTGGTGGTAAGAAGTTCAGATAAGAGGTTAATGCAGTAAACTCAGGCCTGAGCAGATAAGGGAATGAACTGCTGCCCTGTACTGGTAACTTTATATAGGACTGCACTATTAGCTGGGCAGGGTCAGAGCCCCGGTGTACTTGACAGTCCTTCAAATGGAAGGGACATTATGCTGGCTTTTGGTCAGTGCTTGCCTACCTTAAACTAAGTTTTGCCAACTAGTCCTTGAAACAAGTGTTTCTTCATGGGAAATGGTATTTTAAAAACAAGCAAAGTCTATTCCATTACTGGTTTGCTTTCATTCTGTTTCTTCACAGGAGACATCAAAGCATCTATACCTAATCCCCAGAGGTATTAAATAAATGAAGACTGTTGAATTAGGTAGAACTCCAGATGTGTTCTATAGACAGCTGTGTATCACTGTTTAACACAATCCTATCTGCTTCCTCTAGAAACATTCCAGCTTGGTTGTGTTTACCTCAGTTTGTGGTTAGCAGTACTCACAGTGAAAACCACATGCTAACTGTGATGACTAACTTGCTTTAGGCCAGGTTGCATCCTAAGCCTCTAGTTCGGGCTGTAAATCTCAAAACAATCCCATGACTCATATTCTGTTGCTAACTCTACTTTGAAAAAAAGAACAGTATGTGATGATCAAAGAAAAAGTCCCCAAATTCACATAATGAGAATTCAATGACAAAGTTCCTGCTTAACCAGGTCATCTAATTCTACAGTAACCAGTATGTAAGGTTTGCTACAGAATGGGCACTACTGCTGTATCCTGGCCAGGCTGCTCTCTTTGATGGCATATCTGCTTTTGCATCATCTGAATCACACCTTCGATGCATTAATCTTGCTCTCCATATGAGTGACTTGAATATGGAATTCATCTTAATTTTTATCATCTAACATTTCTTTATATTTGTATAAGGAATTTTAGTCTTTCAGACTCTCTATCCCTCCCTTGTTTCTGCCCCTCTCCTCAGCAAGCCTTCCTCCTACTTGCTTGTCTCCTTTTTGGGTGTAGCCCTGTCAGATTTAACTAGCATCCCCTGACTGAGCATTCATGGGAGATAGTTATGAAGCAAACTCAACATTTCACTATTGAAGAACTTGATGCTCCACCCTAACAACTGTTCTTTTGAGAGTAGTAGACCTTATGGGCTCCTTTACTACCCAAGATAGAATGTTAATAGGCTCAATCCTGTATTGGGCTTGTGCAGATACCCCCAGCTGTGGTGAGTTCATGAGTTCAAGGCTACTATATCAAATCCAGAAGTCATATTTTTGCTATGCATCTCCACATCTTCTGGCTCTTACAGTCTTTCCACTTCCCCTTCTGTAACGTTCCTTAAGGTTTGGAGGAGTGATCCAGTTGTCTTGTTTTGGGTCCAGCACTCCATTGTTCTCAGCCCTTTGGCTAGTTAAGAGTTTCAGCCTGGTTCCCCATTGGAAGTCAGACAGCCTGATCATTCTTCAGCTCTAACACTGGGTCTCCACTGGAGGTTGGGAAGTATCTGGAGGTTAGGAAGTGTTCTTCAGACCTCATCCTAGGATTTCTTACTAGATCAGGGAGGTGCACAGAGGATCTGGCCCCACACAGTCTCCACCAAGCTTTCACTTCCCTCTGTAGACCTTCCTTCTTTACATAATGCCCAAGGCCAATGCAGTAGACCACACCACTTCTACTTATATAAACTTTTATTTTTCTGTTCCTATTTAGTTTCTGTCTTTTCAAACCACTTATTATATTGTACTTATTAATTTAAGCATCACTTAGCTATTTCTCCTCATTAATTAAACCTGTTAAGCTCATGTTTTCTACACTCTAAAGTCATATCTTACTCAGCTATTGTTATCTACATTTTATTTAATTATTTTGTAGATTACATTTGAATCCTTAAACTAAGCTCAGAATAAATCACAGTTAGTAATGTACCTCAAGACCAGCACTGATACACTATCAATGTTTATTTTGGGATTTAAAAAAAAAAAAACTGACTGTGAATTTATTCATATAAATTCTGTTCTACCTCATAATATTTATTTTTTGTCACAAGCGGTTTTGTTCCCATGAAATATTATCTATAGCTAATTTAATGAGTGTGTGTGTGTGTGTGTGTGTGTGTGTGTGTGTGTGTGTGTGGTGTGTACACCATAATGCACCTATGGAAGTCAGAGGACAATTTTGTGCAGTCAGATCTCACTCTTCACTCTTACGTGGAAATGAAACTCAGGTCTCCAGACTTGCACACCAAGTGTTGTACCAATTAAGTAATTCCACTGGTACTCTGATCATTTAAAATAGTCTAAAATTGGGGTTTTATTTCTGCCACTACACAAGGGATATGGCCCTTCTTAATTATTTAATTTCCATGAAGCTGTTTTTTCTTTGCTTGGAAAACATGAAGAGTAAGATCTGATTTTCTTATTTTAATTAGTTTTCTTGGAGTCAAATTATTGAACTTCTAAGATTATTCACTTGTTATTTCAGTCTCCTAATTCTGCTTGAAAGAGAAAAATTAATAACATCTGCATAGGATGTTAATATGACAAGCCTTTGTGTGTGTGTGTGTGTGTGTTGTTCATTTATCTCCTACAGCTTATTGATAGAGTAAATACAGGACTAGCGAAATTGTAGATGTCCTCTGGAAACCTACCTAATTTGACAACTAATTCATCAGTCAATCTAGAATTTTAGTCAGAATTGCAAACTCAAGTCTGTACTACTGTTACTTACCTCAATAAAGCTGAGAAAAAGACTGCAAGTGAATGGCTTCACACTTGCATGACTCCATAAAAGGAGATAATGAAATAGCAATTCTTTCCACAGCCAAACAAAACTACTCTTATTAAAAAAGCATCAACAGATTTGCCTTGCCTTCCAAGGGGACCCCACTGGCTGTTTCTTTGTGTGCTGCTGTCTCGTGGAGACAAGCTGGTTGGTGGCTGTGATGGCCCAGTTGGATCTAAATTAGCAGGAGACTTCTAAATGCTTTTGGAAAAGAAGGCCAAGTTTTCTAAACAAAAGCCAGAAATTAATCGACTCTAATTATCTTGATAGAGCAGGAATTGTTTAAATCATAATCATGCTGTAAGGCCATTGGGCTTAATATGCAATGGATTATTTTAGAGTTGGAATCAGGGTGCTTAGAGCCTGGCAAAAGGAAGCCATGAGGAGCAGGCCTCCCAATTCCTTTCCACTTAGTCTGTTCTTTCCAAACTTCAGAGATGTCCTTCATGTTCTTGTACAAATGAAGCCCAGGGATACAGAGGCATTCATAGCCCTGCTAGGTCTGCTGACAGTCTCGGTGTATTTTTATTGGAACCTAGCACTATATAGTGTGTTTTGCATCTGGTACAAATTTTCAGGACACAATCTACCTACTATTAGCAGCAAGCTATATCACCTGGACTGTGTGATGATCAAAGATTCTAGTGCAGCTCTGCCTTCTGAAGGTAGATTATTAACCATCATGTTTGATGCCCCAAAACTTGGAAATCTTTCAAGACCTGATTGTCAAATTTTCAAACCCATTGCATATATTTATGTCAATCAAAAGAAAATCCATTACACTTCTTCACTTGGATAAGTGCATGGAACTTGCTTTCTCATCAACTTACTTGAAAACCTAATTATACTGAACCAGATGCTGTGTTTAACACCAATTGATGTAGCAAGCAGTTGTTTTTTGACAATGATATAATATCAATTCATACTTCTCACACCCTTCCTGGGTGCTGAATTCCAATGTAATCATAGTTACTGCCTCCTCTTATTTTTTCGTGTTTCGAATAACATAATAATCAAATGGTAAATTACACAATACTATCAGTACCATAAACCTATGTACAAGAAAAAGCTGAGAAAATGTCCTAATATTTTTTTTTGAAAAAAACCAGAACGTTAATGAAAGAGTTTGCATATTAAAATCCCTAGGTGTCAAATTAATTCTTACATTTAGTTTGACGTCTTCACTCCTAAGATTGAAGAGAGAAAAGTATTATAGCTGGGATTCTCCATATCTCTGAAAGTTATTATACCTATCATCAACTTGATATTCAAGAAACTGGGTTATCAAACTTCGCAGTCATGAAGGCTATGGTCATTTGGGTGATTCCAGTGTGAATCAGAAAAAAGAAAAGAAAGAAAAATTAGAGAAATCGACTCTTTTTCATTTCAATCAAAAATCTCTATCAGGTCTAGAGATAGGAAAATTCAAGTCTGGTAATTTGAATGAAGATGACCCTATAGACTTTTTATATTAAAAGCTTAGTCTCCAGTTGGTGTATCCCTGAGGATGGGCTCTGAGGTCTGAAAGGACTTGAGTCATTCCCAGTGTGCTCTCTTTGCATCAAGATGCACCCTCTCAACTGCTGCAATGATGCCATGCCTGACTACATACCCACTGCCATGTTCTCTGACAAGGATTCTCACCCTCTGAAAATATAAAACCCAAATAAACTTTCTTCTGTAACTAGCCACATTCATGGTGTCTTATCACAACAGAAAAGTAACTACGACGCTGAGTGTATTAGTATGCAGAACCCAACAGGGCACAATGCACTCCTAGTTTAAATCACTGTGCTTATAAGAAACTCTATTAATGTTGAGTAGTTGATAGAAATGATTTTTCTTAAGGCCTGGAGGCAAGTGTGACCTTGATCTGTTTGAAATAGAGCTGATTATAGGAGAAAAGCAATTCAAATCAAATTCTGCAGTTACAAACAGATACCCTGAATTCAAACACTTTTACCTATAGAAAAAATATAGCAAAGGCAGCAGCATTATAGAGAAAAATGTTATCTATATTCTCATTATTATCTATACCTTATATTAAAACACTGAAAATGATAAATTGTTATGCTTCTGACTATTAGGTAATACAAAAATATTTGTAGAATATTCAGAGGAAAAAAATACGAAAGAAAACATAAACAATAGAGAAAGGACAGAGCAGAAATTGTGCTTTAGTTAAAGGTGTGCATTACTTGTACCTCCTCCCCCACTTCGCATATAGAATTTGGTCATAAACGCCTTCACACCCTCACTCACAAAACAGACAGTGTAAATACTTTCTGTGTGACTAATGTGCTGTTATGACAATCTGCTTCTTCCTAGTTGATAGCTTGAATTATCATTCATGATAATTAATTTCTAAAGTCAACTAGTAGATGGCTACCATTAACATTTTACATTCAGCTACAGAAAAACATGCTATGACATTGTGGTGTCTCTTATGCTTCCTGAGAATGAAGATTCAAAGGCTTGGGGACATTCTATAACATTCCTTTTGTTCTCCTTATCTCAAAATGAAGAAATATTTTTTTCAGTCTGAAGTATTTAAAAGACGAAAACACCATTTTTGAGTTCCAATAGTTGTAGTAGCTAGCCACTTATTAGGAGAGAACACAATATTGAAAAATACATCACTTCATATGTTTTGAAATATTAGGCAGCCATGTTGTATGATAGGACTAAATTGATGAAAAAAAAAAAAAAAACCTTTAGCTTGCCCAAACATAAATGTGACTATTAAACAAAAGTTTTCTGGTTAGCCCCACATGTATTATCTGTATGAAAGATCATATATACTTAAATCAAGTATCACTTTCTCAAAGATAGAGGACAGCTGGAGACACTGCAAGCAAGTGACAATTTGGAGCTAAATTCAGTCCTCCTTATCAGGAAGACCAGGTTTTCCAGGGATCTCATGTTTATATAAAGAGAAAGTGGGCTGATACACTTATTAATCTACATGGAGTTTTCATAATCTCAGAGCAGCAGGGTAGTAGTTATGGGAAACTTATAATTTTTTCATTTTTATACAAGTAATAATAGAGGTAATACAATTGAAGGCACCTCACTGGCTTCAGCATAACTAGATAGATACACTTGCAGAATGTGGGTCACTGAGGCAAATAGTACAAGGTGGGTCTATCTTAGCAGTAGAAAGCAAGATACAGTCCAAATCAGCTTCCAAAGACCTGCGCCCTGAGAGGAGAATTCAGAGGTCAAGTAAAGTCTGAATATTTTAGTATCAGTAGCTGAAGGTATTCTCTTTATCCTTAGTTAAGCTTCAGTGGCAGGTTTTCATTACTACCTGCGAATTAATAAATGCAGTTCAAATTTAAGCTGTCAAATCTACTGCTACCAAGCAGAGCACTATTTACTTATCCCCATTCCAATTTCTTTCATAATTTACACTTCTCCCTGTTTATAAGAAAATAGTTTTTAGTCTAAGCACAGAGGAGGTTTTAAAGTCTGAGTTTTCACCAATCTGCCTATCCTTAAATAAAAATAATAATGAATTTCTTACTGTTAAAACTTCCTAATTGTCCTCATTTCTAGTAGAAAAGAAAGCTCTAGTTTTCCTGACCTGTTAGTCAACCACAAATGTTAGAACTTGCTTTGAGTTCTATAAAGATCCATCCTGACCCGGCAGTAAGCATTTTAAAGGCTTTGATTGACTACCCTGGAGGAAGCCTGGGCAATTTCCCTGCATAATTTCTAGCATATTATAAATAAGTGAAATCATTGGAATAGTGTGGAATTTAATGACCAGAAGCTAATGCTATCAGTCCCCAGGAATGTGCCTGATATCATTGGTATTAGTATGTGATAAACCTGGTACTTTCTAGTTGGAATAAAATCACTTTTATTCTCAACATTATACAAACAAGCCCTGCTTACCTGCCTGTGACCCAAACCATGAATATACTCCTTCCTTACTGCACAGGAACTATATCTGTGTGCAACTCCTCAATAAATCATCTACGTATTCTACTTCTGGTTCTGTCTGTCTCTGTTTATTTTGGTTTTTTTTGTTGTTGTTTATTTGTTTGCTGTTTTTGTTTTGTTTTGTTTTGGGGCTCCCAAGATATATCTTGGAATCAATTTTTTTTTGTAAGAAAAGAATTTTTAGTTAGAATTACATTGGATTAAAGTGCAATTAAAGAGACAAACTGTATCTTTAAAACATGGCCTCTAATTTTGAGTGAAACTTGTTAAGCAAAAATATACTTGTGTCTTCAACATATCTCACAGTTTTATAACTATTTATATTCATGCTTAACAGTTTTTATATTCATTTCTAGTTTAATGGTAACATTTGATAATATATTAAATAATGGCCTTTTGAAGTTTTGGGGGGCTTAATAAAGGCATCACAGGTTGCTTTTCAAAGTCCTTCCCTGTGCCTGTAGGTTGAAGCATGGTCTGTACATTGTTCTTTATCAGACTGGGGCAACAGATTTTATGTCAAAGACATTCTTAATCCATTTGGAACAGAGTTTTGTGCGGGAAAGAGATAAAGATCTTGCTTCATTATTCTACATGTAGCTGTATTCTATAGCTATTCCATTTGACTGTTACCATTTTTAGAAGATGCTGTCTTTCCTCCAATGTGCATTTTTGGTCTCTTTTCAAAAAATCACCTGGATATAGAATTTTGAACTTATATCTTGGTTTTCAATTTCAGTTAATTGTTCAATATGTCTATTTTTTATGGTAGTACCATGCTTGTTTTATTACTATAGCTCTGTGGAATAACTTGTAATGAATTTTAGTGATATTTTGAGCATGTTTTTACTGTTCAGGACTACCTTGTAGATATTAGGACTTTTGTGTTTTCATATGAATTTTGAGATTATACTTCCAATTTCTGGGATGAATTGCATCAAAATTTTGATGAGGATTGCCTTGATTGTTTATATTGCTTTTGGTAAGACAATCATTTTCACAGTAATAAACCTGCCAGTCCATGTATATGGGTAGTCTTTCCGTTTTCTAGTACCTTATTCAATTTTTTTTTTAATTTTGTTGTCTTAGAGATTTCATCATACAAATATTTTACTTTCTTGGTTAGATTTCATTTTTTAAAATGTACTTTATTTTTTAGATATTTTGATTGAAGTTGTTTTTCTAATTTCTTTCTCTATGTTTATAATTGGCATATAGGAAGGCTGCTCATTTTTTGTGTATTAATTTTGTGTCCTACTTTGCTGGATGTGTTTTTAAACTATAGGAGCTTTCTGGTGAGGTTCTTAGAGACTCTGCATATAGAATCATATCATCTGCAAATGCAGATACTTTGATTTCTGTTCCTAATTCTGCTACTTTATCTTCCTTACTTATCTTATTACTTAAGCTAAGATTTCAAGTACTATGCTGGATAAGAGGTGAGTAGATGGCCTTGTCTTACTTTTGATTTTAGTGGAAATACTTTGAGTTTTCTCAGTTAAAGATAATGTTGAATGCTTGCTTTCTATATATTGCTTTTATTGTGTTGAGATATACTTAATGTATTTATATTTTTCCAAAATTTTTATCATGTATGGATGTTGGATTTTGAGCGAAGTGTTTAGACACCTGGTAAGATAGTCATATGGTTTTATTCTTGAGTCTATGTGGTAAATTGCATTTTTTTAATTGGTTTATATATGTTGAACTGTCCCAAATCTGTTGGAGACTGACCCAGGACTATTTAGAATTTCCTGCTTCTTGGATGAAGCATCCTTGGTAAATTACTAGCTTTGCAAAAACAGGCTTCTTGGAGTCCTTCAAGATTAGGCGTCCTTAGTTAGTTACTGTGGTGGAATGTTCTCTGTATGATATAAATAAATAACTGTTTGGACCCATGCAGGGCACCGTAGAAGTGGGTGGAGAATCAGAGGCAGCCAGGTAGGAAGAAGGGATGGAGTTTACTAGTCGCCATCTGTCCCCCTAAGAAGAAGCATGTAGGAATTCAGGTGAGCCATGGGCTGCAAGCCACGTGGTGGGTAGATTCATGGAAATGGGTTGATTTAAGAAGAAAGAGCTAGCTAGTAATGTGCTTAAGATATGGGCCAAGCAGTGTAAAGTATATAAGCGTGTGATTCATTTCTTTTGGGGGACAAAAGCCGCGGGCGCGCGAACCAGGTCCCAAACTGGCGTCACACGTGCGCCAGGTCATAAATCTCCGGACCCAAACAGGCCGGGAAAAACCTACTACAACAAGTTACAGAAGTGAGTTTCATGGAGTCTCCCATATAAGATGTTCTTCACTAAACTGCAGGCCTTGCAAAAAACGAGATGTCCTTGGCCCATCATACAATGTACGTTTAGATAGGGCTTCGAACAGTAATCAGTCAGCTGCAGAATCATGAGACCAAAGAGATCCTGCCCACCCGGACTTCCTCTGATAATTTTTCACTCTCCTCTTCGGTTAACTCCCCTCTCTCTGCTTCCCCTCTCTGCCTGGAGCCTTACACTCCCCTCTTTCCGCCTCCCCTCCCCTTCCAAAAATATTGCTTAAAAAGCCTCAACATTCACTCAATAAACAAAGCCTTGATGTGACTCAGACTCTTGTTCTTTATGCACTTGGCTTCCTCTCTCTCTCCTCCCATTTGCTTCACAGGTGGGCCCCCCCTCAAAACCCTCAAATAACTAGACCTGCTAGACAGAGACACAAATCTCTGGCATGAAGCCAAATATATTGTGTGTGATGATCTTCTTAATATGTTCTTAAATTCTGATTGCAAATATGACATTGAAAATTTTCATATCTATTTACATTAAGTTTTGCTATGAGCCCCCCCTTTTAATGGCTTTAATATCAGAGTATTAATGGCTTCCTAAAACTAATTTGGAAGTTTTCATTTTTCTTTTACCAAATACTCTGAGAAATGTTTATTTTCAGACTACAGTTATTCCCTCAAGTATTCTCTATAGAGTTGGCTTAAAGGTCATAAACTCCTTTGTTTTTATTATAGAATATTTTTATTTCTCCTTCATTTTAATAGAAAACTTTACTGGGTATAATAGTGTGAGTTGGCAGTTACAACTTTTCAGAACTTGAAATACATTTTTTTCTAGGTGCTTCTGTCTTTAAATTTTTCTGCCAAATAACCAGGTATTATGATAATCTTGCAAATATATTTGACTTGACAGCTGAGCATTCTCTCCTTTAGCTTTTAATACCCTTTATCTATTCTGTTTTAATATTTTATATATAATTTGCCATGGAAAGATTCTGTTCTAATCTTGTTCATTTAGAATTCTGTAGAACTGTTGTACCGAGGTAGGCATCTCTTTCCATAGGTGTGAAAAAGTTCTCTATGATTCACTGAAAATATATTCTCTGTTTGGGACAAAGTATTCTTCGTCTATGATAATAATTCCTCTTATGTGAATTGTTCTATGCTAATAATCTGAAATGTGGGTCTTTATGTAGTGTACACACACTCCTCTATCTTCCATTCATATATTTAGATAAATTAATAGTTAACTTTTACTGAATGATAGAATTCTTCTACTTCACTTTGTACTCTCTTTGGCACATGATTTATTTTATCAGTGCAGTTAGCCTTTGAGATTTTTATTTAGCTCATTGAAATGTTTGCTTCTAGTATAATTTTAACTTGGTATTACCTCTGCGATTCTATTTCTCATTGAATTCTATTTTCATATCTTGCATTGATGTTCCTATTTTATTCATCTCATTGTTTTCATCATCAATGACTTGGTTCTTTTTTTTCAGTTATAGAAAGGTTTTTGGATTAGTTGCAAGGAAGCTAACTGAGGCCATACTTATTGGGTTAATTGTTAAGAAATTAGTACTTTGAGGAGGAAGCATGTTTTCTATTTTGTACCAAGAATTGGGGTAGACTTGGAGTTACTTGAGTTGAGTGAGCGTGTAGGACTAGGGCTCATGATGCTTACCTTTGAACAACAGAAATAAGGGAATCTGTGAAGTATGGGCAAGGCTTCCAACATCAGCAACCCCTTTCCTGTCTATCCCATCATCTAGGTAGAACAGTAGTTCTAGACTGAGTTCTCGGTGGCTGGCAAGCCATTCATTATCTATTGGAGCTAGGAGCTAAACAGTGTATTTAATTTAAAAAATCTTTGTTTTTCTTTTATCATTTGGTACATTTTATTTAAGAAGTCATAGCCTAGGTCAAAATATTCAAACATAATCTTTTGGGTTTGAGGAACTTGAACCTTCCATATTTAGTCTATGATCTAAAAATTCTATTAAAAAGACAAAGAGGGTATATGGGATAAAGATCATTCTGAATGTTGAATTTTTTGATGTGAGAGCACTTATTATTTTAAGTATAGATTTAATACATCAACTAAAATAAAAATGTGCCATCGAAGAGTTTCTCAGATTTTAGTGGGCAAATAAATCAGCTGAGGATCATGTTTCATTGTGAATATGAGTAGGAGGAAGACTGTAACCCCAGCACCTGCGTTCCTGACTGGATTCTATACTACACTGAAACAGTGAGAGAGCCCATGATTTTGATATTCATATGACAACTTAGCAACATGCAATCGTAAAATTTGTTTTCTTATTAGATATCAAAGGAAAATTATAAAATTAGTCCTAAAGTTAAAGATGATACAAAGTAGCACATTGCCTAGATTTTAATTACTCACCAGATAAGGTGTTGTAGTAAGTTTTTTTGGCTTGTTTTGGGTTTGGAGGTTTGTGTTTGGTGTGTGTGTGGTGTCGGCAGTTTGGAATTTGGTTTGTGTGTTTGTGGTTTTTGTTTTTTAAAAGAAATGAAATTATATGTTTATATATTTTATATTGTTTGGTTTATATTTTAAGTATATTATTGGTTAGTATTTTTTTTAGATTAATTTATTTTTATTAATTTTTTTTGCCACGTGGCTCTCAGCCTGTGGCTGGTTGGTATTTTTATATGTTTGGTTTTTTGGGGGGTTGGATGTCTGCTTTCAATCAAATTTCTTTCAGGGCCTTAATATAATTTAACAGATTTTCAAGTATAAGTGGTTCAGCTGAAGAGGGACTGAAGTGAAACATGAAGATTAATACATATAAGGAGCTAGTTTTCAGAGGGTACTAGAAGGCTTTCCAACTTTTGCTTCATCTAACCAACACAGTATGTGAAGGGAAAAAATCCTGAAACAGAAACAATGTTCTGTAGAGGACATTCTACGACGTAGCTAGATGCCCTTCAGGCTTTCTCCTCAGCTCTCTCCCTCACTTTTATTCTTGGGGAGCACTTCCCCCTTCTTAGAAAGCTATCTCTGTTTCTATTTCTAATCATGGGCTCTAGGTACCCCTTTTTACCTCCTTGGGGCACAGAGCTTGAGAATGGCTGCCTTCTGGGTTCAGATCTGTGGCTCAGCACGCTTCTGTTTTTTTTTTATTTTATTTTAAAGCTTTTTGTTTAACATACCTACCACTGTTCCCCCCTCCCCTCTTCCCAGTCATCCTCCTGTTTCCCTGTACCCTATCACCTCATTCATTCCTGAGAGAGGGTAAAGACTCCCAAGGTGAGTTAATGCAGTCTGTTATATCAAGTAGAAGTAGAAGTGCCCCCCCCCCCATAATATCAAGGCTGAGCAAGCTGTTCTTCTGTAGAAAATGGGCTTCAAGAAGACAGTTCATATGCTAGGAATTAATTCTGGTCCCACTTCCAGATCCCCCACAAACTGTCCATGCCATGCAGCTGTCATGTACATTCAGAGGTCTCATGGAGGTTCCCCAGCTGTCAGTTCAGAATCAGTGAGTTCCTAATCGTTCAGGTCAGCTGTTTCTGTGGGTTTCCTCATTAAGATTTCCTCCCTCTGCTAGGAGCAACCTAATATAGATATCAATGAACCACACACACACCCCTAGAAAGAGGAAATAGAGAAGATCTCCTGAGCAAATTGGGTCCATGGGGGTGGGGGCATAAGGGAAGGTAGGAAGAAAACATGAGAGAATGTGATGGTTGAGTTGGGGGAGGGACAGAGAGGGAGAACAATGAAAGAGATACTTTGATAGAGGGAGCCATTGTGGGGCTAGAAAGAAACCTGGTGCTAAGGAAATAAATACCCAAGAACCCACGAAGATGATCAGCCAGCTAAGACTCCAAGCAATAGTGTAGAGGATGCCTAATCTGACCTTCTCCTATAAGCAAATTGATGAACACCCTAATTGTCATTATATAACCTTCATTCAGCAATTGGTGGGACCAGATACAGAAATTCATAGTTTGGCACTGGGTCTAGCTCCTAGTCTGCACTAAGAGAGTGAGGAGAGATTACATGGGCTCATTACTCTTAAGCATGCTTCCTCTGATATTCTGGTATTTCTTGTTAGTTCTCTGACCTCCATGATTTAACTTATAAGGCAAGAATTTAACTTCATCTTCGTCTTCCTGGCAACTGCTATGATGTTTAGCTTGCCTATCTTGTAGTTTTCTTGTCAAAAATCTCATACAATTGTCCTTGAGCTTCCTTCTAAATATTTTTAATTATTTTAATGATTAGACTGATGCCCTCCCCCTCCAAGAAACTTCAGTTTCTTTCATCGTAACAACAGTACAAAAATATGAGTTAATAAAAATGTGTTTAAAAATATATCAGCGCAAACAAAAAGGATATTAAAGCTGCTAGCCACAATATACACTGGAAGGTGAAAGCCACTCTATCTGAACTAATAAAACTACAAATGCATCATGTAAATTATGAGGCATATAGTTTAGAACACTTTCATGGAAGCCAAAGGTTATTTTTTTTCAAAAATATCTGAGCAGAATGAATTTTTAAGATATTGCAATTCACCTCAATTCTATGCAACTCTGAACTATTTTGTTATGAAACTTCTCATATTTATTGCATGCTATATTTCATCTGTTCATATATTAGCCTATTTTTAGAAATCATCTGATAATCTGTCATTTATGGAACACTCAATCCATTGTGTTTAGTGTAACAACTAAAAGAATTGATATCAATCTCTTTATTTTTTGTGTTTTACTTGTTCTTCCTTGTGGGCAACACAGAGATGTTACTCACTTCTCACATTTCAGACACACAGAAGTACCCAAGAAGCAGTGAAGTCATGTATTTATTTGTGGTCTTGGGGCAAATACCATGACCAACATCCATTTTCACAGTTCTCTGCACTCTTAAAAATGCATGCATGAATGTCTTCCTATTCATTCTTCTGTACAGTTTGGTTTTTATTTCTATTTCCATTTCAATTTACATATTCTCAAAGGTTAAATGCTTTACCCTGAAACAGAAGCTTGTAAGTGGCTCAGTTAGTATTCAAACAAGATATCTGATTCAAAAACATGCACTCTTTCCAACATATAACGCTATCAGGAATGGCATAGCCGCAGCAGCAGTGTTGAAATCATGAGTGAATTCTTCTCCAAAGAATATTTACTAAATAATCTCACTTAGAAAAAAAAAATAGCAGCTGGAATAGCTGTGCTGCTAACAAAATCAGTCCCATTATTTACAATGAATACAAGCAAAGAGAGTGAATATTAAAATCATTGTTCCCTCTGCCATTTTGAAGAGTTACAAAGCACATGAGCATGTTCTAGGATCAACATAGTATACGATGCACAAACTTTCTCCCTCAACATTCAGAAAATAGTCACTACAAATTACTGCACATTCACTACTCTCCAGACTCTGAACTAGAAACTTTCAGTATTTCATTCACTTTACAATCCAATAAACACAATGTTCTTATATCAACCTTCTCATGGGAACCTTGAGACTCACAGGAGATAAATGGGCAAGGTCACATGGGTTTGAAGTCGATATTTGATGCAATGTTCAACTATTATAGCATTTTTTCTTCCCTCCCTTCTCCTTTGCTTTTTTTCTCTTGGTTGTGTTTTTTCTCTGTGTGTCTTTTTATAGAGTTAGGTTTCCAATCTACAAAATTCAAGTGATAATTTCTCTGTAACTCAAAATGCAAAAAACAATTTCATTCTTTGGAAGGAACTGAAATAAAAATATAAACCCAGATTTTCATTCATAAGATCAGGAATCACAAACATCATTGGCTATCAGGGCATCACTCTAAGCTTACTATTTCTGCTTGCAGTGTCCACCTAATGAGCCTATATTTTAGGGGTGGGGACCATGAGTATCACTGTTGCATGGGGAATTTCACCATCTCATGCAATGTCTGTCAGGGTTTTGACATGATGAAATTCTCTTCACATAGTCAACAATTCTCACTCCAATGTTATTCTGAAAATTCCATATGCAAACTCTCCTTTATAAATTCATTATGAGATAATTTCTATATTCTGATTTGTAAATGTTGTATAAATACTCCTATAGTTCTACTTTAAGTACATTATGAATACAGTGTCTTAGTACTATTCAAATTAATTTTTTGTAGGTGTATTTTGTGAGGACTCATCAGCTGGTAATATTGATGATCACTTTCAATGCTAAAAGAATGTGTGGGAATGTAAACAATTGTACCACACATACATTCAGTTTTACACACAAAGAAATAGATGCCCAAGCAAAGTTCCACTCTATCGATGGCCACATCATTAAATGGTCACAAAGTTTTATGCATCTTGGTCTTATAATGTAGGTGTTCAGACACTCAGAGAACTTTTTGCTCTATTTTTTACTTTTTCTCTCTGAGCTTGTGGTAAACTAATAATAAAACAAAAATAGCAACAATATATACAGAAGGCTAGCCATGAATGTAGACATCGTATAAAGAGTTTTATATGGCAAAACTTAATCACTCCATGATAACATTGAACAGTAACAAGTGCTAACTTCATTTGGCTGATGAAGTTGTTGATAAACTTAAGACTCAATTTCTGAATTGAATTTGATTTGAACCTAGATTGTGTGACATCATAAGCTGCACTCCAATCTGTCACATCTAAGTATAGTCCAAGTTACTGGTAACTTCAAAAGCAAACATAAAATGTGAATTGTAGATGTTGTCTCTGAAATGGTGGAGACTTCAAGAAGGGGATCCACTGAATATGTGAGTTTTGACAGCATAGCTTGGTTTTCTAAGTTTATCCCTGGGTATAAATAGAGTCTCATCAATTAAGTCTCCTCCATCTGACAGCTGCAGCGAGAGCACCATGAGGAGGCTTTACAAGCACAATGACTGTCTTCTTCCTGGATGCTCACAGCACAGTACAAACTAAAATATGCAGAGGAATGCAGGCAGATTCCATAGACCCCTGGAGCTCATGCCTCTTCCACAAACACATAATTTCCTTCCTACAGCTCATTTTTTATCACCTTCTCCTCCATAGTGTTTCATGCAATATAACTGTTGTAAGAAATTAGAATCCCACTGCCACCATTATGAGACATTGACTAATGAAAGTATTTATTTGATAATTTACCTTAATATCTTGATAGGAAAGTGAAAACATGCAAAATCCAAGCTCTGAAGTTAGAGCAGTGGTTTTGTGTCATGGGATGGGATGCATGGTTTTACAAATGCAGTCAGGCAATTGGTCTTTACACCACAACCTAGCATTGATATGTGAATGACTTTCTGTGTTCAAAAGCAGTGGTCTTTTTCTTCCAGCCACATAATCAGTGCTCAAAAACAAGAGTTAATTACAATTACATGAGTTAGATTGTGACTAGGGTTAAGAGAACCAAATGAAAGCCAGGGACTAGAATTTAATGACTGCAGACACTTTTCCCAGTTGCTAAGCAGAAGATGGACTCTCCTATAGCAAGTACCTACAAGTTTCAAGTCCAGTATGTCATTGATGCAGAAGAAAGAGGTACAGGTAGTCAAAGACAGAAGGAACCAAAAGGAATTGTGAGCCATCTTAGATAAAAAGGCTTGAGCACTTTGCAGATACCAGAGATGCCAAAATTTAGCTCCCTAATATCTAGCACATTGAGTAGAATGCTGCCACTTTCAGGAGATATCAAAGAATCATGAGTGCCTAGATGACAATATCTATATCTATTTTTATCAATGAGTTATGAGGTGGTCTTTATTTTTATATTTTCTCACCATTTTGAAGAAAATATAAGTCATCATTTGCTGTACTTGCTGAGCAATTAACTCCTTTTACTTACTACTTAAATGTTCTATGTAGTTGTATCCATTACACAACTTTCTTCATTCTCTAGGGTAGCATGGTGTTGATGAGACTTGGGTAATCAAGGAGAAAGACAGAGCCATATCTAGTCCATCTGTCTACTCCAACTGCCAAAGAAGATGATGAGAGTTATCACTCTGACAAGCAACCTGACATCTAATACAATAAAACCAATGCAAATGCAGCCTTTATCAATAGAGATGAGCAGCTGGATGAGAAGACCCAGCATTCCGATCACAGTTGGGATTGTGTAGACCACATCCTGAATTTAAATATATATATATATGCATATATAAATATATATATATATAATGTGTGTGTATGTGTGTTAAAGGATGTTGTCAAATTGGTTTTTGTTAGTTACTTGAAGGAAAAAATTGTGTTTAGCATACCTTTCTCTCTAGCAACAGCACACAGGCACACGTAATTTACACGTAGTAAAGTCTTTATAAATGTTTGCCAAATGGATGACTTAAGGGGCCGTGACAGCACTGCGGCATAATAATCAAAAGTTTGGAAAAGAATAAGGAATTTTTTCTGAAATCATCTTTGTTACTCTAGTGTAACCATGACAAATAGAAGATTTTTAAGTTATGTTTATTTATGTGTGGGTGTGTGTGTGTATGTGTGTGTGTATGTGTGTGCATGTGTATGTTGGAGGGGGGCATGTACATGGAATTTCTGTAGAGATCAGGAGTCAGTCTGAGGAAGTTTATTCTTTCCTTACACTCTCTGGGTTCTAAGGAAGGACCTCAGGAAGTGAGGCTTGGCAGGTACCTTTTCCTCCCAAACCATTTTGCTGGCTCCAAATAGATAGGAGTTGTGACAACCAAAATTTACTCATTTTCAGCAAACTTCATAATAGTTATTGCTGTGTAGATAAGAATGAAGTGTAGATAATAACGAAGCTGTACAGAATGTATTTAGCACAAGGTGAAACCTGCTGGTCAGAGCTGGCAGAAGGGATTACAATTTACATGTTATCTGGGAATTAATATGAATAAATGTTTGGCATATCCCATCTGAATAAACTATGATTTTATGATAGTTGATCCTGAAGTATGAAAAGTAATTGCAAACCTAAAACCTCGTGTCAAAGTACCAAAGGGATGGAATTTCATTGGTTCTTAGAAGCAACAAATGCAATACACACGCACACACACACACACACACACACACACACACACACACACACAGAGCCTTTTTCCTAGGAACCTTATATTCAGGTGAATAGATAGGAAGTTACTTGTCATATGCTTATTTTCAAAAGGTGACTGATAAGCAGTTCAGTTTCTTTTAATATATAAAATTATGTTTTGGTGAAAACATAAAGTGTTGATTTCAGCAGTAATAACATATAACTAGGATCTAGGAGGGGTACACGCTGATTGACATATCCCTGCCCACATTCTGCTTGGTAGCTTCATATTCCTCATCAGAGGGTTTCGTCCTTTTGTGTTAACTCTATACCCACAACCAGGCCTAGAAGTCACACATCTCTAAACTAAAATCTGGTTAATTTTCAATAACTTACTTGTTGCCTAATAGCCCAGTTTTACAGTTAAGTTCCATAAATCTATATGGAGTGAGATGGAAGACACCTTCCTGGAAGAGTGTAAAAGTGCCTTACTTTTGGCTGTTTTGGTCACAAGAACTCAAAATCTGGCTTAGAGATCTTACATGTTAATGTTCACTGTAGGCAAAATTAGTTTATATATCATTTCTTATTTATCCATTCAGTGGGTAAATATACCGAGGCTTACAGGACTTACAAGTGTGTATGGGGAAGTTACTTTATTTCAGCCTTTCGTAAACATTATTTGCCTCTAATAAAATCCAAGTTTTTCTATCAAACTGTGCAGCGGCATAAAAATAAGGAACAAAGCCAACAACAGTTTAACATGTAGAAGCTTTGGTAATGAGATCAGAATGTCAGTAAAAGTCTCTAATTGCTCTCAGTTTGTGAGAAAGGAGTCAAGAGTTGCTCTCCAAAGGAATCCCATCAAATGCAAGCACTGCAGAATCAATCGTACTTATCCAGGTTTGAGGGAAAGATGAGCAGTGCTCAGATGCAAAGGAAAAACAGAATATTATGAAAGCAGGGTCCATAAAAGAATATAAAGGTGTAGCTGGAGAGTATGTACAGTTGTCCAGAGTATGGAAAGACAGAGACTGGGGTAATGATCTGTGGCAGAAGGGTGTTATCTAAAAGACTGCCTTCCTCCTCTGCTCCCAAGATATATAAGAAGAACATCTTTAACTAGTGCACAGTTTCACTTCCAAGACACCATGCTATCCTGGGTAAAAACAAAGAGACCTGGGGAAGCAGCCTGAAGTGTGTGTGTGTGTGTGTGTGTGTGTGTGTGTGTGTGTGTGTGAGAGAGAGAGAGAGAGAGAGAGAGAGAGAGAGAGAGACAGACAGACAGACAGACAGACAGACAGAATCAAGGAGAAGACAGAGTCATTTAGGGAGAAAGGAGAAGAGAGAGGTGTGACTCAACTAGAGCAGCAGCTGGGTAAGTGCAGAGAAATTTGAGAAATATTCCTTAGGTAAAATTGACAGAATTCCTGGGTTACATGCTGGGAGCAGAGCAAAGGTGGTGGTGCAGGGGGGAGGGTAGTGAGGTGGGAGAGCAGGTTGCTGCCTTGGTAAGTGGGCTCTGCAGGGAACAAATGACTATATGACAAAGGAAACTCTCCCAGGGCCACTTGAAGCTGGAGACTATGACTTAGAAATTGTCTACTTTGTATGGATGACATTTATCCAATGCCCCTTAATGTAGGCAAAGGCATTTCCTTAATCAAAGTCACTAGCAGGCACTTGGAGAACTGTTTTGAAGGCAAAAAACAAAAAAACAAAAAAACAAAAACCAGAAGTGTTGTGTGCTAGCAAGTGAAAAATGAAAGAAGTTGCTAGAATGAGGAAGAGGACAGTGGCAGAGAAGATCTAGACACTATTGAAGAATACTTGTCATTGGACCAAAGTAGATATAAGAATGGGAGGCTGTGGGCAGGAGAGGTAGCATTTGAATTCAGAATTTCAAGAAATCCTAGAGCTATTGCTGTTGATAACATTCATCTGGGTTTGGAAGACTAAAGTGAAAGAAAGAAAAAATTCATTACAGATAAGGAAGAATGTGAACTGAGTAAGAGAAAGAAGTATTAGAATAGAGGACATTAAAACCAGCTAAAATGTTGGTTTTGATTTTATTGTGGGAGGACTCACAACACAAATGTGGAGTGGGTACCAGGCATGGATGTATACCACAGAGGGAGCAGGATACCAGGGAGTAAGGCAGGTAGGGGAGAAGAGGCTGTATACTATGGATAACAACTCAGAAGCATCTTCTGCTGGTGAAGGTGCAATGTTCTAGCTCCTGCTTTCCAATCTGGAGGTTCCTGGGAATCCTCCATTTGAGATCCCTGTGTGGAAAGTGGTGTGAAGAGTTAGCTAAGACTGAGCAGAAGAAGGAAGGAAAATAGGTTTCTATGTTATGAGTGGTGGTGGATAGTTTGGACATAAATGGGCGTGTGAAGTCTTTAAGGAGGAAACACTGAGCATCAGGGAGAATACAAGCTATACCAAATCAACACAGAGTTTTCTAGTGTGGACTTAGAGGTGCAACAATACAAATATAAGGTATGATTGAGTTAAAGTGGGTACAACCACCTCCCCCTCAAATAATACTTATGCATGTATAGCTTGGGGATTGAAAGAGTATGATGGAGCAGAATACAGTACAACAGAATATGGAGCAGCGCTTCCCCTCTCCCAGAGCCGTTTGAAGACACAGGTTCTAAATGCCACAAAGAGTTTCACATGTGGTCAAGACAGATTTACAAGGAGGAGCAGATAAGCACCACTCACCCCAGTGACAAGATACACACTATGTTCTTAAATTCAGCAAATGAATGAGATCTCTATTTAGACTAAGACATGAGTCACTTGAAACATGAGTGGACAACCCCTCAGTCACTGCCTGAGAGCCTCAACTCACTGGCACATACAAGGTCAACAACCTGGGAGTCATAAATATCATCCTCTTAACTGAAAGGATGTACAATGTGCAGTGGATTGTCAGTGAGAAATGATGAGAGCCTGGCAAAATAAAAAATGAAGGGAGGAAAAAAACACATAAAAATGAGTTTGAAAACATACAACTGTGGTAAGAGCTGACATACACAGTCTGCATTGGCTGAGAGATTCAGCAGAATGGATTCACAGATCCTGGTAGCACAAAGGAGACATTCAAATCCCAGTTACTGAGAAACTGATTGATACAGGAATGCTGAGTAATGTCAAGCAAGGCATAAGTGATTTCCCCGCATTAGACCATGGGAAAGGATAAGAAAACTAACAATATAATGACTAATGATGAACAGATAAATTATTTGCTATCTAAAGAGGTAGAAGGGAGGGGAGGAAAGGTATATGTATATGTGGAAACAAACAGGTACCAGCTATACAGTTAACAGAAGGAAAGTGGGTAAAATCAAAGAAAACTAATAGCAATGAATAAAATTGAACTGAATGGAGAAGGTATCACACTTTCATTTTAGGCTCTTAATCCGTCTATTTCCAAAAATGAGTTGCTAAATCAATCAATTAGGCATGGTGGCACATGCCTGTTGTCTTAGCACTTATTACAAGGATTGGATGTTGTAGTATTGATCCGCGGCCCGGGTTTGGAACCTGGTCCATGGCGGAGGTTTGGAATTTGGTCTGCGGTCGCTTTTGTCCCCCAAAGAAATGAACTATATGCTTATATCTTTTATATTGTTTGGCTTATGTTTTATGTATATTATTAGTTAGCCCTTTTATTTTAATTTAACTTATTTTTATTAATTTTTTCACCACATGACTCAGCCAGTGGCTCAGCCCATATTTTTACATGTTTTTTTTGGGGGGGTCGGATGGAGACTGACTAACTCCACCCTCCTTTTGCTTGTCTCTTTTTCTGATACTCCACCCACTTCTATGGTGCTCTACATAGGAAAAATCAGTTATTTTATTTACAGCATACAGAGAATATTCCACCACAACTGGAAGTTCATCATCCTGAGCTACATAGCAAAGCTTGGGCAAGACTAAACTACAAAAGTAAAATAACAACAAAAAGTTTGTGGTAGGACCTCAATAGAAGGCCCAGGACACCAGGGGACTCCCATACAAAATAAATAAAAAACACCCAACCAAAAAAAAAAGTGGAAGAATTGTTTGAGAAATGTAAAATAAAAACCTTCTGAAAGTAAGTTCATGACTGGGTGCAGTTTGAACTTCCTGATTGATAAATAATACACATATAAGTATGTACTCATCCACCCAAGATGGAAGAAGGAATAGGAAGAAGAGAGGGAGAGAGTGAGCGAGCAGGGTGAAGGGATCATAGACTGAGGGAGGAAAGATAACACTGAATTGACAAGCTCCCCAAATACCGAATTGTAAAAAGATTTTTGTATTTTTATACTAATAACATTTCATACATTCTCACATAGAGACAGACAGATAGGCAGACAGACACATAACTCATCTTTTATCCTGTAATGTCAAAAATGGGCAGGGAAATGATAAAAGATGAACATTTGGGAAGAGGCTAACTAAATCAAGCTATCATAAATACACTTAAAGTAGAATGTGAAGTTAAAAAAAAGATAAATACTGTGAAAACACAACATGTCGCAAACCCATTTAGAGACAATAGAAAAATAGCATGCTGATATGTAATGTAATATATTCTCAGAGTCCAGGTCATGAAGTTATCTTATAGATAAGATCCCTTAATACAATAAAGAGTAATAATCTCTTCGATGAAGACCAATTCAGACCTCTGAAGACTCAATGCTTCTTCTGAGAGATAGATTTGATGAGAACAGGAGATAGAAACTGCTCAGTTAGGGCCAGGATCCCAGTAATTCAGAAAATGTCCTTGAGAGAGGCCAGGGAAGCTAGAGAGAGTTCTGCCCCACTTCTCTGTCTGATGAATGAACGCCTTTACCTAAAGGCTCTATGTGAAATAGAGAGGAGGGACCTGGATACCTGGGGGAGCAAACTGGACTGGACAGCCTTCCCCTTCCCCACACCTCACTTTCTGGCATAATTCCTGTGAAAAGGCCCAGACTACTAGCTCAATGATGTTATTTTTCTTGGGAACCCCTCCCACTACAAAGAAACATTACCGTTTTTCCTCTCCCAGTCTTCCATCCCTCCATCTTCCTCCAGTTCACCCCTCTCTCCTCCCTCTCTCTTCTGCTCCCCTTACAGTCTTACATATGGCTCTATAGTAAACCTCTTTCATAAAACCATCTTCTCAAGATCACAAATTCTATCCTTATTATTCATTAGCCATTAACTTGGGGAAGCTTTGGTAGCAATGGCCATACAGTTTCCAGAGCCCTACCTCCCTTACCGTCCTTTGTTTTCATGGTATGAGATATGAAACAGGGTTTAATGTGTTCATTTTTGTCTTTATTTTTCTAAAATAAAATTGGATTTAAAAATTGTGTATCTCTTTTGACAATTGAGGCATAATGAAGTTAGACCACATTTAATTCACATGCATTAGAATTTATCAAGGTGCTGATGTGGAGGTCCATACAGTACTTTTGACTATCCTACTAGAGAAATGTGAAGAAAGTGTGCACCTAAGAAGAGGGTGAGTCCTGCTGCAGCACTGAGCAGGGTGCAGTCAAGAGCTCTGAAAGCAGGACACACACCAGCGGACAGCATCATCTACTAACATGTCAACATCAGTAAACAAGTATGTACAAGGCTTGAGAAAGAATAAAAAGCAACACATGGGGTATCAAATCCTAGCTCCTATTTCTTTTTTATTGATTATATAGATTATTTTCTCGTATGATACATCCCACCCACAGCTTCCCCTCCCTCCGCTCCTCCTGGTTTCCCTGCACCCAGATGCAACCCCTCTCCATTTCTTCTTCAGAAAAGAACAGACCTCCAAGAGACAACAGCTAAATAATACTAAACAACATACAACAAAGCAAGACCTTCATATTGAGGCTGAACATGGAAACCCAATAGAAGGAAAAGGGTCTCAAGAGCAGGCAAAAGAGTCAGAGATACCCACACTCCCACTGTTAGGAGTTCCACACAAACAGCAAGCCAACAGCCAAAACATGTAAGCAGATAGACCTGGTACAGATGAATGAAGACACCCATGCTTGCTGCTTCAGTCTCTGTGGACCCATGTGAGCTCTGCTCAGCCAATTTAGTGGGCCATGTCCTGTCATTGTCCATCACTTTTGACTCCTACAGTCTTTCCTTCCCTCCCTACAGCAGCACCCAAGAAAAGGAAAAAGATGCTAAGCGCAATGTTCATCCATCTTATTGAAATTAGAGAGGTTGATTGGTACTTGCATGGAGCCTTCATCCATACATTCTAGGGTAAGTTTGTGTGTGTGTGTGTGTGTGTGTGTGTGTGTGTGTGTGTGTGTATATGTGTGTGTGTGTGTGTGCAAGAGAGCACTCTTCAGGCTATGGAAAGAGAAACTTGAAACTAATAAATCTACAAACATCCTCCACCTACAATCTGTCCTGAAATAGTGACACAGAACTTATGGGAGTAACCAACAAATGTTTGTTTTAACTTGAGATCCATGACATGGAAGGGTGTCTATGTAATATACTGGCTGGATAGCCACAATCAGGATATGATATATCCCAGAAACCTAATATAGAACCAAACATGACTGGAAAAAATCAATAAAATTATTTCTAATGATATTCTGCTGTACTTGTAGATGGTGCATTAACTGATTGTCAGCAGATGAGAATGGGTGCAGAGACCCCCAGCCAGACATTATGCGGGGAGACAGTCTAAACTGAGGTCTCCTATTGCAAGAAGGAAGCTTCAAAACTCACTTCATACCAGCAGACAAAAGGAGAGAAGGAAGAGGGAGGGCAGGAGAGAAAGGGGGATTACAGAGGAGAGAAGAGGTGAGATTGAATTACTTGTTTTCATTTTATTTTTTATCATATCTCTTTTTATCTTTTTATCATATCTCTTTCACAGTGGACCAAGTCACCAAGTGGATAAACAGGGTGGCATGGACAGGATAAATTCTCTGCCACAGAGTAGATGGTAGGCACTTCCCAGTAAGCCTTCTTCCTGATATTCCTAAGTTTTTTGCTTACTTTCAACATATCATTCTTGTCTTAACCATCTGAGCAGAAGCTGAGCTAGCTGACAAATGTAAGCTTAATTCCAGTTGAGAGATTTTAAAATACCCCAGTTTTCCTCTAAAGAAAAACATATTCTATCCCTTAGTAATATCCGTATTATAAGATGGGATTGATATGATCCCCTTCATAACTATGAGTTCATGGGTGGCAAATTAGTCACTCATTATTGTCTCAGCAATTGAAAATCGACTAGGCTTTATTCAATGAATTATTCAGTAAATTAATCTGATGATGTTAATATACAGTCTTAGTTCATTAATTTTCTTCAACCTGAAATTGATGGCTCATGACTGCACTTCATTACTTTAGTCAAATTATTTAATTTTACCATTTCTTTCCTTAAACTCCAAACGTGAGTCTCACCATAGTTGTGCCTCTCTTTTGCTAAATATTTAGCTTGTCTTCAAAAGCACATTGTTTTTCAAGAAATATATCAGCATGGTGTGGTTGTAGAAGGTAGTACATTAATTAACACTGTTGGCAACCCCCAAAAGTCTGTAAGTCAAATCTACATACTGTGGGCACCTTGGTGAAAGTGTTGATGCTCCTGTCAGATCCACTAGGGTGTCACATCACAATCCTTTTTTGCCCAAAAGAAATTAGCAGTTATGGCAAGGAATAAACACTCTACTTAAAAAAATAAAATTACCCAAAGAGTCACATGTCATTCATTCAGAAATGCTCTTTTCATTAGAATACAGGCATTTTTATGTAATTTGCATGATCCTGTGTTTTGTTCAGTGAGGTATATTTGATCCGTATTTCTATTTTGTAAATGAGAAAATCATGACTTAAAAATTCCACTGTGTTCTAAACTATTCAGTACATCAGGAGGATATCAGTTGTAAAAGGAAATATGTTTCTTTTCTCTTATATACCTACCAAATTTAAAATTTTTTATTTTAAAGGGGCTCTTTTTAATACTCTCCATAGGCTCTCTATATGCTTCTTTGGAGTGGGAAGCAGGTGTGGATTCTTCTACATGTTTCTAGAAAGAGAGAAGGTTAGAATAGATGTTTTAGGCGGGCAGATGATGCGAATGTCCCATGGCAACCCACAATGAGCCCAGCTCTTCCTTTCCAAAGTAAGCTGGTTGAAATGTCTGTCCCTATAATATGCAATAATGAAAGAAAACTGTAATTGTTTTCTTCCAAGTATTTTCTTTCTTTAGATGCCGCTTTAGGAATCTTTGCAATCAACTGCAAAGTGGGTAAATCTGAAGTCACCACTTGGGTGATTGCATAATCAATCGAGAAACATTGTATCAACCAGGAAAGGGAGCTAAGAATTGGAACAACAATGACAGGAAATAAAAGAGAGCAAAGGTAAGCAACTGTGTTTATTTTTGGAATCCCGATGCAAAGCAGGAGGAGTTAGGCAGGCAAGGAAAGGGCGTAAAGTTGGATTTCACCTGTCGTGTTCGTGAATTTTTCAAAATAAGTGCAGGCATTCAATTAAAAATGAGAAAGTAACATTTGATGAGTGGCCACCAGTAACACAGTGAATTGCCAGTGCCAAGCAGCATCATAGTTCTGACATTTGGAAAGGATCTTTGGGAAGTAATCCTTTGGTGTAGGGCAGTGAGACTCATTTTCTACATGGAAATGGAAAAGCATTCCATTGTAATGGAAAAAGAAAGGCATGAAAAAGTCAGAGTCCTAAGATCTGCTTACCTATATAGGTGGTCCTTTATTTGGACATTAACTTTGTTATCCTGAAAAGGGAACACTCACTTTACAGCATTGTGTTGACAATGAAATGTTACAAAGCTAAACAGTATCATCAGGCATTGACATGTTCAGTCAAATGATCTTGTAGATCCTAAATCTTTGGAGGAAGAGAAAAGTCAGCTACATGTGCCCTGGGCATCTGCTGAGAAGGCATATGTCCATAAAAATGATTTTTAAAATATGTTTTCAAGACTCTCAGAAATAGAGTTTGCTTGGACAAGGAGCTTTTCCTTCTGAAAATGGATTCCCTTGAATAACTTTTTTTTTTTAAATAGAAAATGGGATTCCACTACCCATTGAATAATAAATAGACTAATTTATAATTTATTGTATTATTCCAACTTTTTACATCTGAAAGATGCCCGTAACAAAGCAAGTTTTTAAACACAATTATCATAAAAATTAAAAGACTAATATGCTTTATGTTCTAGAAATTTTTAGGTAGGTATGAAATACTCATTAAGGCAAACATTTGACAGAGAGTTTAACATATCTTCATAACATGTGAATTTATTTTCTGTGTAGAAGATATAAAAAGTATATTTTCTCTAGAAGTCTGGGTTTTCTTCTATCTTTTCCGTCTACATAAGGAACTAAATAGCCCTATTAGCACACCTACACTTGTTGTGATGTGCTAAAAAAAATAATAGTAAACTATCTGATTATCTCAGAGCATAGCACTTTAGAGCAGATGACATTATTACCTTACTTCAAGGAGAAAATACTAAAACTTCAATAATTTAATTGTTACATAGCATTGTATCTACTTAAAGTTAAGTAGCAACTTATTAATAGTAATAACATTTGACTCTGGGTTTTACTTGTCAATTCATAATAAATTGCCACAGTGTAGCAAAAACATTACTTTCTAATAAGCTGTACAAGAGTGAAAAATTCTGGGCTCCAAGGTAACTAACTCCTTTTCACACTGGGGATGCAGTGATCAACTCATGCATGAACATGAGGTAAATGCGAAGGGTCTGAAAAGTGTAATGATAAGGGTTCCTAAGGAAGAGTGTCTGAGTTTGCTCAGGAGAGAAGGCAGATTTGTAATCTCTATTCATTTCAGAACCTTGTTATGCTATGACACACACTCTTAAGTATAGTTGAAAATTAGTGATCAATCTTTGTGCTTTTTCTTCTCACCAGTCTGAACATAATAAATTACAAATAGCTGAAATTAATGTTCTCAAAAATGGTACATATTATATATGTGTATGTGTAAATGTGTGTGTTGTGGATTTTAGTATCTGTTTACATTGTTTATCAATTATCAATATAGCATATTATTTCATCACATAATTTAGGTATATTTATATATCAATGGCCATGGACATATGAAGAACATTAATGCTTATCCATAGCATTACTGAAATCTAATTAGTTGGCTGGAGTAAAACAACTTACAATATGTAATTTAGGATTCCTTCACTGTAAGCCTCTGGTTTTTGTTTCTTCTTATAAGAAAAGGCTAGAGAAGGAGATGATTGAGTGAGAGGAACAACAAGGAGGGAGTAAAAAAGAGATGGAGATCTTAATAGAGGAAGCCAATGTAGGGTTGGAAAAAGACCGGGTGCTAGAGAACCCTCCAAGAACTCACAGGATGTCCCTGGTTAGGTCTTCAACCAATAGTGAAGATGTTGCCTAGACAGAACTTCCTCTATAATCAAATGAATAACCACTCCAAGTGCCATCACGGAACTTACATCCAACAATGAATAGAGATAGAGGCCAGGATACATGACTGAGCACTGGGCTAAGTCCCTGGTCCAGCTGAGAGGCAGAAAGGAGAGTCTATATGAGCAAGGAGATAGAGACTATGAGGAAAATCCCCACAGTGATGGCTGGCTGGAGCTCTGGGGAGCTCACTGAATCAAGAATAGCCACCAGGGGGAACCATCAGGAAAAGAAACTAGGCCCTCCAAAGACAAGCAACTGGCCAATGACATGGGCAGTATGTGGAGCCTCGAGGGGAGGATTCAGACTGTGTTTCTGTGCGTGGACTGGCACTTTGGAGTTCATTTTCTCCAGAAGAACACCTAACCCAGTCATGACATTAGGAGAGAAAATCGTACTTGCCTGGAGTGGATGATGAGCTGATCCCCCTTGGGACCTCTTGCCCTTTCTGGGGAGGGGATGGAGGATGGGGATGAGGGAAGCTGAAGGCCGACTGGAAAGAGTTGGAAGGGGAAAGGGAAGGGAAGCAAGGAGATACATGGGTAAAAACGACTTTATTTTATAAATAAAATTAAAAAAGAAAAGGCTATTAAACGTAATTGACTAACAATAGATAAAAGCTTTACCTGAAGGGACAGAAACCATACAAAAATTCGCTGTGCAGGAACAGAATAAAAATATTGTGACAACTCAGCTATGAAGTCATGATTAAGTTAAAAGCACACAATTATGAATGAAAATTGAGTGACTTTTTGAATGATTTAATTTGGGATCTAATTTTATTCCTTGCCGTTCTCTCTGTCTTCTCTCTTCTCTCTTCTCTCTCTCTCTCTCTCTCTCTCTCTCTCTCTCTCTCTCTCTCTCTCTCACACACACACACACACACACACACACACACACACCTAAGTTTTGACTAACTCACCTAAGCCTCAGAGTGCTGCAATCAAGAGTTAGTTAATACTCTTTACCAACAAAACATTAGTATCACAGAAATGAGTAACAGTAATGAGATGTCCAGATCTCAGCATGCTGCCGAGACGTGAAGACAAAGGTGAGTCTGATGAGAGTGTGTGAAAAACTGCAGGTATCTCCGCATCTCCAATCATGCTTCTTTTCATGGTCTCCTTGGTAAGCACAGAGGGCTTTATTTTGAGAATCAATGAGATCCAAAGAGATTCACAGTATTTATATCTTACAATGATGACAGGCAGGTGTAGTCACAGGTCCAATAAAGCATTTGATGCTTTCATATAAGGACCATTTGAGTTATGTTTAGTTAAAAAAAAAATCTTGCTGCACAAGACTGCATGTGATAAAGCTCTTATGATTCAAAATCCCATCAAGAAATTTATCTTATTACAGCAATAATTACATGGATTTTACTCAGTCAGATGAGAAGGTAGCAGGAAGGTTGGGTAGACCATAGAATGCTGCTAATTTACTACACAAGTCAAAATCATAGCTAATTAATATCCTTAGTACTTAGCACGTAACATCACTATCTTCAAGGAAATGGACACTGCTTTAGCCATTAGATTGAAATAATTACAGAGGCATCTTTGTGGTTTGATCAAATTGCTTAAATAACTTGAATATAATTATTGTCCTTTCCTCTTCCGACTTAGGCTTTTTTTCTAGTTTTAGCTTCAATCAAACCACTTAACTAAGAAGCACACTTAGCATTACTTAGCTATATTAAACATGTTAAATATCTACTGTAAGTATGGAGAGAATTATGGACATATAAAAGGTACTGAAGTACTACATTTCCCTTTATCTGCTTCCCAAATACTCAGATGTGAGCAATCCCCATTGCTATACCTTTCTTGTTCTGATGAGTCTGGACCTTCAATTGTGCTACATATACAGTCCTTATTATAAGTGGCTTTTTAAAAGGTATTTTTAAAAATCCTATCTGTTGAAAAGATATTAACACAGAAAATTGATGCTGAGAAGTGGTGTCATTGCTGAGAAAATCTTGACCACGTGGTTTGTAGGCCTTTGGAACTGACTTGTGAGAAGAATTTGGGGAAAATTTAAAGCTAGAGGCTATGGGTTCCCTAGAATTCTATAAGCAGAGCTTCTTGGTTCATTTTGGTGGGAACATGGAAGCATAAGATGCTGATAGGATCATGAACAAAAGCCTGCAATTGAGAGATTTCAGATTTCAGAGGGAATTAGGGACTTTACCAGGAAACAACTACTGGCCATTTGAGTTATGTTTAGTTAGAAAAAAATCTTGCTGCACAAGACCTGCACATGATAAAGCTAATCAACCCTCCAGTCTAGACTGGAGAAGGGCTCTTCCAGCTGAAGAATTATGGGCAGTTGAGAGCCTTCAGAGGTGTGGCCCTTGGTAGCTTTTCTATACTCCGGCAGATGGCTCCACACCAATTCACACACTGACAGCAAAATTTTGACTCAGTGAGTTGTGGTATAAAGGATAAGAATTTGGAGTGGGATGTATTGATGGATGTCCAAGTAGAGCTGAAGGGGTCATGGATATGATCAAAATGCATTGTGTTCATTTGATCATTCAAAATTTACTATATAGTGTGTAACACTGGAGTCAAAGAAAAGAGAATTTTTTTCTATGAGTCCCGAGAGTCATTCCTACCTAATGCCTAGTAGCCTTACCCTACACCCAATTTGCTTCAGTTTGCCACCCTGTAGGCGTGTAAAGCCTTTGCCATGATCCATAATCAAACTTAATTTGTAAAGACTAGCATAAAAAGTCAAGACATTGAGAAGGTGTCACATAACACTTATGAACATGCAACATCACTGTTCTTTTCACATCTTAGATATTGGAACTTAAGTGAATTAGTCAGAACTCAGTTCATGTGTCCCTTGAAAGGCTAATAACTTAAAGTGTCATTTCATATTGTTGCTTTGGAATTAATTTAAACAATAAGTACAAATAACATCCATATGTAATAAAAATTAGAAGGTTATTATTCTTTGAATCTACAATGTAGTTTCACCATGTCCTACCTAGAAACCTAATATGAACTCCATGACCCTTAGTAAAGTCTTTCTTACATTGCAAAGGGTGTCAGACAAATACTTCTGAGGAAGGCCTGAAGAACCATTACAGAAAGAGCAGAAGCAGCATAGAAAGAAATAGGCAAGAGATGGAATAACTAAGTGCCAGGTCAGATTATGGAGGTCTGTGTCCCTTTTCATAGGCTCTGACAATACTTATGAAGTCAGGAGATGTGGAATTTCTGGGAGAGGCAGAGTGATGCATTGTCAGTTTTATGTTAAAAATTATCTCTCTTGGACATAAAAATACAGAGCTGGGATGAAATGCAGAGACATAGATACTGAATAAACACATTAGAGCACCCTGAACAGTTGTATCATGATGCCTTTAGTCATCTCAAGAACTTTTTAAATGAGCATCTGTGGGTTGGATGATGGTTTCATGTTAGAGACACACTCAAACAGCTAATGCTTCTGAATCCACATTCACTTGCTACGCCAGGAATATTTATAGCTAAGATATATAAACAGGATTTAAACCTTTGAGAGTCACCTAACCTATTTTTATATAAAGGATGAAAACAAAAATAATGTGCAATGGCTTAGAAAATAACAAGTTCAATAAAACTAAGTATTAAAATAATTTATAAGAAGTTGAATCAGAATAAAAAAATTAGAAATTGATCCTTTCACATAAAGATACGTAGTTCCAGATCTAATAAAACCACGAGTACTGGTGCTGTTACCCTACAATGCAACTAACTGCAAAGACTCCAATCAAGGAAGTGGTTAAACACATGAATAACAAAATGAATGATTTAGAAGCAAAAACTTGACAAAAATTACCATATTGGTAAATATCTAAAACTTTGTATGAGAGAAATAAAAACTAAATTAAAAAACATCAAAAGCAAGGATATTTTTCTTTTTTAGCATAATTTTCATAATTGTTAGAGAATGACAGTGATGAAATACAGATTTCTGTTGTTAAATTAAGAGCTAAATTTTTAGACAGTAAATACTCTCCACTAGTTTGATAAAGGGCAAAAGACGGTGGAGAAAAAAAATAAATCATAAAAGAAGTACAATATGAAGGTGTAAAATGAAATGAGAAGAAAGGGGTGGAAGAGAATGCACAGGAAATCAAAACTAAAAGTAGAGAAAAGAATAGAATCAAAATATATCGTATATTATGAAGTATTTTACACATCAATCAGACAAGCTAAAAGGAGAGATGTAACAGGCAAAAAGGTTGCTGCTGGACAGATTGTTGTTATGGGGAACATGAACTTGACAGGATTGAGAGTAGTAATAATAATTTGTTACATATAAAATTCAAACTATACTTAAAATATAGCATTTGATTATATTTTTACCCAAATACAATAGATGTTAAAAGTGATAATACAACTACAAATCACAAAGATTTCACAAGGTAAGTGGAAAAAGAAATGAATAATAGAAGGATTTAGGAGTGAAAATAAAATATGCATAGTTTGCTTTTGCAAATATGTGTGTATATGCACACAACTTTGTCCCTATCAAAAGCAACAACAACAAAACAATTTTCAATGGTCCATTTACCTGGAATATTGAGAAATTTCCAGTAGAAAGTCATTTAAAGCCACATTCTCTATAAAAATGCAATAAAATTTAAAATATATGCATATGCATGACAAAATTAAAAGAACATTTAAAGTCATACAATCCCAAAACTTTAGATTTTAAAGTTTAAATAATTTGCCAAAATAATTTCAAGTTGCCAAAATAAAAACCTCATTTAATTTTCATAAGCATTCTTATTTAATTGAATAATTGTCTTGGCTGTTATTATACTATGTAATTACAAATATGTCATTTCATTAATTTTACAAATAACTATCAGGTCACCAGTTCACTATAAATAATAAGTGAAGAATCCCAGTGAAGAAAAATCCCTTAAATATCATTTGTAGCTATCCAAACCTATGGTTCAACAAACTCTTCTGTACTTTACATGAGACCAGAGGCTGTCAAAAGCTAAAGCAAGCAAGAAAAGTGGAAAACATAAAAAAAAGAAGAAAAATAATAGCTAGGAGAAGAAAGCTTAGAAAAAGAGGGAGAGAGAAAGAGAGAGAGGAGAGAAGGAGAGGGAGGGAGGAAGAGAGAGAGAGAGAGAGAGAGAGAGAGAGAGAGAGAGAGAGAGAGAGAGAGAGGGCAGGAGATGGAGAGAGAGGGAGAAGTACAGAGAGAGAGAAGTTACCAACCAACTGAAGAAGTTATGTTATAAAGAGAAATAAAAAATCTCTGAGGAATTATAAAAGGAAATACATAAGTAATGCATTTTTATCATTTTATATCAAAAGCAAAATAATTACAAATGTTAAAATTTACAAAATTATGCTACAACTTATCAAAAGTGGATGAGTAAAGCAAATAAAATGAGGAAAGAAAACAAAAAGTAGTCAACTTGGGAAATAATTAGTATAATTATGTCTATAATTATTTGATAAAAGTGTGTTTTCATGACATAATCAATGCAAAATCTTTAATTTGCTCAAATACAAATAAAATATAAATATTCAAATTACTTAGAAAAATACTGCAATAGATATTTAATTTTCTTTCATGTACATTGGTGTAGATTCATGTATGCTGGCACACATACACACAGAGAAATGAGTACATGGAAACGTGTATATGTGCAAGCCAGAAGCTTATGTATTAATCCTTGATCTTAAACTTTATTCTTTGGGGCCTGGATTCTCAACTAGACCCACAGCTTGCTGATAATACTTGGCTCACTAGCCAGATTGCTCCAGGGTTCCCTGTATCAGCATTCTGATTTTGGAATCATATTGGACTCACCATATTTAGCTGGCTCTTTGGTGGGTGCTGGGGACCCAAATTTTATTTTACATACCTGTATGGCAAGTTCTTAAACCACTAAAAATCTTACCAGTATAATATTTAGATTTTTGTAGGTAATAGTTACTGCTTTTTTTAAAAAAAAATATTTACAGGTAGAGTTATTGAAACATTTAGTGCAGTGTTGATTTGTATTCTATTTAAACTTTAAAACTATAAAGAAGGGAGAGGCAGTGATTAATTTCATATATCCAATAAGACTTTTACAGAATTATGTGCTATTATTACTCATTTTTTTAAAAAAAGCTTAAAGTTAATTTGCACCTGAAGCTTTAGTAAAATAGCAGCAAATGCAACTCAACAGCATATTAAAAGTAACATTATAACAATTACAGCTAAAGTATTTTACTAATATGACACTGCATAACAGTCCTAATTAGAGAAAACATAGACATGATTCCTCTGAATACATTAAGAATAAAACATTTCATAAAAATCAACTGGTTAAGATCATGCACAACACCTACCTCAAACCATATCCCAATGCCATGCTACTCTTGAGAAAAAAGTGGAATTCTTATGAAACTCCTACAGGAAGATTGTTTCAATCTAACTGGATATTACAGTATTTCCCCTTCATTCACAGTTGCATTTTTGAAACTTGCAGGTCTTTGTTCTTAAATTATTAAATGAAAAATTCTAGAAATAAACAATTTGCAAGTTTAAAGTATTTTTTTTTATTTTTGACTGTCACAGTGCTATGCTTATTTCACTTTATTATTAGTCTGTGTTGTGGTCAATTATTAAAGCTAATTCATAAGCTGGACTTTGTCATTGGTATTATCTGCAGTTTTAAAGATCTTTAGAGTGTCTTAGACTGTGGTCTCCATAGAGAAGAGGGAATTACTGTATTATAAAGCATCTAGAAAAAGCATTCAAAGATATGTTGAAATATAAAAATCATACACTTTCATTATGAAACAAAATCTATTTTCATTAATAGAGAGTGACATGCTGATAAGTCATTTCAGATGTTCAATAACTTTAAATTTTAGAAAAAAATAGATGCTTTAGTTACCAGACTCATCCATTACTAGAATTCATTTTAGGCATAATTGAACTTTGCAATTGAGACTGTAATTATACTTTTCTCAGTCTTAATCAGCTTTTGTAAAGATCACCATTTTACACTTATTTTTATCCTAGTAGAATATTTTGTGACAATAAGTTAACCTACTCCATGAAAATGACATACATTTGATGCAGAAATGTGACGACTGTCTCCTCTTCTGAAAGAGGAAGAGTGAGGGTCACTGATGATGGAGATTTGAATAATAACACTATGGAAGACTCCAGTTTAGTTCCTGGAAGATGGAGTTAGAAGTCCCGCTGCTTATGAACAGCTCAACAGCATGGAGTCCTCCAGGTTGGTGTATCTCTAAACGTGACCCACCTGGAGATCCATGGTGTCGAACAGTGAACTTTCCAAACCAGCCAATCTTCCATAAAGTGTGGAGTGTTCCTCTTCACCAGCAGTGCTTGAAGAATCTGCAACCCACACCTATCTAACCCCAAACAGTTTCCATTACTAGCCTCTTTTATCATTTTATTTCATTTCTACAATATTGTCTAAGCTTCGAGCTATTACACATGTTTCCAGTATTCAAGAATAATAACCTTAGGCTTGCACATTTCTGCTTAATAAAGAAAAATGATCAAGGGAATCATCAAACATTTGCAAGTAGTGTTGATCATATCATAAAAACCTAGAGAGTACTGAATTTTGCTATGTATATTTATTATGTAACAAATATATTATACTACTTACAAATAGTTCCAAGTTGTAAGGTAGTATAAGCCCAGAAGGATAATCAAGGGATGTAATCACTCATTAGTGGACTTTAAGCAAAAACGTTCTTATTTCATTGAAAGATGATGGGTGAATAAAGTTATTTAAAACACACACACACTCACAAAGAAAATTCCTGTCAAGTGATAGACATTGCAGTAAATGACTAAAAAAAATCTCAATATCTCAATGAATCTGTATTGTGTATGTTTGTGTGTGTATATGTGATATTAAGTAAAGCCAAAATTATAAAGTCAGACACAATGGTGATACACTTCTAATCATACCTCTTAGAAACAGACTTAGACCCTGCCTCAGGAAAAAAAAAACTAATAATGTGGATAGGTAACAGAATACTAAGCAAGATATAAAATCACATGTATGCTATAACTGCACCTATATATAGCATATGCATAGAGATAACTATAAGGTAATATAAATAATAAATAATAAAAATGAATAAATGAGCAGAAAAAATAAAACAAATAGTTCCAAGTTGTGATAAAATTTCAAATTTTGGCATCTCCTTATCTGATTGAAATTGTCTATATCTGCACAATTGAACATGAGTGTCTAGATAGCATTTCTTTAAAAATCTGACCTGGAGACTTGGGATTGCACCATCTTTATAAGGACCTTCTTAATTATGACCTGTCCTTTGCATTCCAGGTAACACTAAACTTCACTTCAATCTAAGCAGCATAATTCTTGTGTTTTCCATTAGAGCTATTGTTTATGTATTTGGTGGACCTTGGGGGTCTTCTGCTGCTGTTTACTTCAGCTATGCTACTTGCCTACACATACATGGGTACAGTGGCTTCTCTAGTACCCTACATTAGTGTTTTCTAAGAATACAAAGTCCCTAGGCTAGATTAAAGTGTAGTTAAATGAAGTACTTGTTATGAGTTAGTAAGACCTAGCAAATATTATGTCCTGTGTCTGACATAGATGCATATCAGTAGATGAATATCAGTTTTTAATTAAAAACTAAAACAAGATTTAAGATGCATATATTCTTAAAAGACATTACAAATTAAAATGTCACTCATGCCAAACTCACTCTTTACATCCATGCTTTTCTGAAACTTATATCAAATATTAATTCTGAAGACTATTCTTATGATTTTAATAACTGGTAACTGACTGAGAAGATAGACAGACAGATGGATATAATATAGGTAGTAAATGCTGAGTGTAGATGACTAAGTTTTAAAGAATGATAGACAGATCACATGTATGAATATAAGTACTACATGCCTGTTTTTCTATTTTCAACTGAGAGTAAGTTTCCACGAGATAGAAAAGCCACAACAAACAAACGTACAACAGCAATGATTCATAAAGGAAAGCTGTGGGCTAAAGATGACTCTTTATTTGAGAACTGATCAGAAGCCACTCACTTTCCCCCTTGTATGATTGGGATTAGGACATTCCTATCTATGGGTATCTGGATTTAAGTAATTTATCGATTCTTAAGCAAGTATTAAATGGAAAAAATGAAAGGGCTTTGTGAAGTATATGGTGTATAAAAATGCTTTGTAAACTTGTAAAACTTCATGGTGAAAACTATTAATAAAATTATTTTAATGATTTCAGCTAACTAAAAGCTAAATGGTTCGATTTTTACAACAATGAGAAGGCATTTGAATGTTGCTAAAGATGGCAATTAAAAGAAAAGGAAATAGGATAGTAGAAGTGACAGCTGAGATAGGTGGGATCTAAAAGTCACGATCTTTGTATCACAGTGCCACAACTTATTTGCACAGCAGCTGGTTTGTTTGATTCACTGTTGTATATGCCACACATGGTAAATGCTAAGTATTTATGTCCAGCATGCATGGTGATATTGGAAATTTGTCCTCAAGAGCTTATGAATCTGAATTGTTTCAGGCCTGCCTCCATCTGGAATGCAGATGCCAATCCATGATACCAATTCCTGTTAAAAGAATCCAGGGGACAACAAAAGCCACTGTTAAATGTATTCAAATCTTACTGCTTCTGAAAAAAAAATGAATCTAGTCTGGAATGCACTCAAAATCATGAATCTCCTGCCTCAGTACTGAGATTACAGATGTGTGGCATGACATTCACCTGTGTCTAAATCTTAAAAGAGTGGTTTTCAGTTTTGCTCTTTCCTAGGGCACTGAACTATTGAGTCACACTGTAGGTTGTAAAAGATAATCCACTGACTTGTGAAAGAAACAAGTAAAAAGACTATTCTTTAGAACTTTGATCTTGTTTAAAATTTTGCACATATTCATAAACCAGAAGTTTTATATCTGTCTAAATGGATATTATATTACATTATATGTAATATCATATATATTATATAATATATACTTTAGGAATAAATATCCATCCACTAATCAAGATTCGTGATGTATTGAGGAATAGAATAGTTTGCTTTCCTGGCATGCATGAGACCCTGGGATTGACTTCACAATAACAAAAGAAAAGAAACAATACAAATAAAAATATTGTAGTACTGAGATGGTATGTAGCTGACATTCTCCACAGATCTTTCAGGCAATATCATTTCAGTCATTCATGGGTTTTTGATGACATCATATAATAGTTACTAGTTCTCAGAGTTCAGTAACTTTTACATACATCTAAGAGGTCTGCTTTAATGGAGACTAGAAATATCCAAGGAATTTATATCTCTAGGAGTGGATTCTTTGAAATAATAATTATTTCTGCATTTGGCAAAATAATTATGAAGGTAGCAATTTTAAAACCATTTATTAGAATTTCTCTTGTGTGTAAGCTCTGTAACCCCCTAATGGTACCAAGCTTTTATACACACCCCTTTCATCTTTTAAGTTCCCTCCTCCTTACATGGCTCCTAACACTTCTCAAATGATGACACGTCTAAGTGATTCAGTGCAGAGAAGATGTAAAATAAAAGCCATTCAGATGTTGCTGCCTCATTAGGACAGTGTGCTCATAATCACTCACTAAACCTCCATTTAGCAATAGTCTTCCTGTGGCTACATGCTGGGCCAATACCAGGTACTGATTGTTTTATGTCCATGTATCCTTTTTTTTCCCATGGTGTCTCCACTGCCTATGATGGACCACAGTCTTGTTCTGAGGCAGGGGATGGGCAAGTCCTACTGAAATGAACCCTGCTTTGTGATTTGGTGCAACTGTTGTTCTGTTAATCTCTGCAGAACCAACAATGCTTGGTAGGAGTCTGCGCCTGTATTCATTTATTTCAACAGTCTTCAAAGACTCCTGAGAAACTAAAATAAAAAATGATGGCAATAATATAAACTAAGAACTCCTGGTTAGAGGAAATTGTTTGCATCATGCATCCCCATCCGATTCATTTCCCTGCACCTTTGTATTCACCTTCTTCTCTTAAAACATCCCCTCACAAATAAAATAGAATTTCAGAGAAAAAAAGAAAAAAAATACAAGGGAAAAATCAATCTCATCATGGAAGTGAAAAGAATATTTTTTATCACATGATTTTTCAGTATTTTTTACCAGATTAATTTGCCAGAATATTTGCACAAATACAAGCTTTCCAGTTATAGAATGCACCCACATCTACTACCCATTTTCTAATCTACAGTATTTTTGGGTCCTTTTTCCCATATATTAACTTTAATGAAAATCCCTGTCTTTTTAAAAGCATGCTGTTGAGTCAAAGAAAGAAATTCTAGAAAATAATGCATAGTAGGAAGACAGATGTATTGTCTATATGTTTACTGAATTGCTTTTACAGTGATTAATGAAACATGACTCAAACTGCTAATGTTAATATCACCTTAATTCTTGTTTTTGAATGAATGGTGTGAATTCTGACTCAAAATGTTATGAAAAATCATAATGAAAAATCATGTGAAGATGTGACAGAGTTTGCAAAGTTTTTCGTATAGAACATTTCATTTGGACAGTTGAATAGTGAAATGGATGCATAGAGACCCGGCTATTTTTGCTCCAGAGACCTCCTGGGTCTTGGCTGAGATGCTGGGATTCTTTAGGGGGAAGCCTGTTTCCTACATTGTCACAAAGATGAAGTAGTTAATATTGCACCATTTCAGAATGCAGAACACCTCCCAGGATACCCGGTTGTGTGGAGATTTTCAGTTTGCCAAATGATGAAATTTTAAACTAGAATCAAGGATGTTTTCTAAATAATTTATGAGTGACATATATCTAAGACACTCTTCATAATGAAATGGTTCTTTTCTAGAAAGTAATGGACAATGTCATTTTACTGCTTCTGATATTAGGTAGATGATAAGATACCAGAGAGTCATGGAACAGAATCACAACACTGAATATCAGAAATACAAAATATTTATAGAGCAGTAAGATTCCTAAGATTATCAATAATTGCAGAATTTGGATTTGTTTAGTACTATAAATTCGCAATCAGACACACATCAGCCAACTCAACTTGGAGTATCTTAAATTTGCTCCAAATATTAAAGTTTTAAGATTTAGGGTTAGGGTTAGGGTTTTAATCTTTAAAGATTAAATCTTTAAAGTTTTAATCTTTAAGATTTTTTTTGTTAGATAATTGTAAACATATGGTTAAGGCCAAGAACCAGATATGAAATTCTTTTCGATCTTTTGCAATATGTCCATCTCAATGATTTCTTTAAGAAAATGTTTATTTTAGCTGTTTAACTTGTTATGCTAGGTGGCTATTATTGTATCACTTCTCTGCTTTCAAAATCTACTTCATTCAATAGATGTTGGATACATTTTTAATACTAAATTGCCATATTTAGTAGTAGTTTAAATGAGGATGGCCCCATAGGCTCAGATATTTGAATACTTAATCTTGAGTTAGTGAACCTTTTTGAAAAGGATTAGAGGGTGTGTCCTTGATGGAGAAGAAGTGCTTTTGAGGGTTCAAAATACCCACTTAATTTCATTTCATTCAGCTTGTTCTCTCTCTCTCTCTCTCTCTCTCTCTCTCTCTCTCTCTCTCTCTCCTGATTGTTGGTCAGATATAAGATTTCAGCATGTCTGCCTGCCACCATGCTCCCCACCATGGATTCACCCTCTGAAACTGCTGTAATACCTGGTAAACTCTCTCTTCTGTATGTTACCTTTGTCATGGTGTCTCAGAACAACAATGTAAATGTAACTAAGTTATCATGAGTCAAAATATGCTTCATCTAGGATTATCTTCTTTCCCTGTAGAGTTTCTTTTTTGTCTTTTCTCTAATAAGATGACAGGAAAACCATTTTATAATCCTTAATTGTGCACACACACATATACACTGAGAGAGAGTGAGAGAGTTTTAGAGACTTAACATGAGGTAATTAACTGCATGAATGTTAAAAAAGTCTACTAAAAGTCAATTACTGATTTGACCTGTACAATCTCTTTTATCTGTATATATTCATTGATATTAGGAATAATTTATTATTCAATTAAGAACATTCACTAGATTTGACACTTCAGTAAGAGGAAAATGAATGCTCCTTTGCTTGTAATTTAAAATCCACATGAAGCTAACTTGAGATTATTAGGTAAGCAATCCATAACCAAGAATGTAGATGATGAAAAACACATAAACCTTAAGAAAATAATTTCATAATCTTTGATGTTAATTTGAAGTGAGTTTTTTGTATTTCTATTAATTTGACTTTCAGTCTTTCAGCTAAAATGTCTAATCACCATAATAAGATGGCTGAGAATTGTTATTGCCACTGCACTGTGGTTGTTGAGGATATCAACAGTTGTACCAACATACTTAGAGGAACATACACTTCTAGATAAGCCGGCCAAGATTTTGTAACTACAGAGATGGCCATAACATTTGAAATTTCTTTTTTTAAGCATTCCTATTTTAAAAAGTATAAAACTCCTATAGGATCACATTGAGAGAGATATAAATGAAGGAGCAAAAGTAAGAAAGCATATTAGTGTGGCCAACACAGACAGAAATGCAAACATGGATATGCACATGAGCTCTCCCTTTGGATGCAGAAGTCATGTCTCTTTTATTACTCATGGCTCCTCTTAATGCTTCCTAAAAATGGTTCTAATAATGGCACAATCCACCTTTATACTGTTTAATTACACTTTGAATTATACCTGCAGTATTCAAAAGGAAAAGACAGAAAACAAGAAGCAGGGAAATGAATAAAAGATGAACTGTTTTCAATTAATAAAAAAGACCTAATATCACTTTCCACCTTAGGAGCTCATTTATTACAAATGTGCCTTTGTTTGCTCCTACCTGGTGGTTGTACTTCCTTAAGGGATTCAGTGTGAGTGCTATTGAGAACAAGTATGTGTATATCTATGTATTCTTATACAGTCACAAATTTGCACTAATAGCCATGTGGTTTTCCATATTCAAAGACTTTACCAACTTCAGTTGAGCATTTCTTTTTTTAAAAAAAAACTACATCTATGCTTAATATGAACAGAGATTTGTTTTTGTCATCAGTAACTGAGTAATAGAATTTGATCATTGTTTACACATTGTATTGTGTGTTATAAATGATTTAAAGTATATAGTGAGTTATATTCAAATACTAAAGTGTTCTATAGAAAGGTCTTTAGTATCTCAAGATTTGGGTACCTAAACTTTCGGTATCATCTGTAGATACTGAAAGATGTAAAACTTGACTAATTCTCCTCTTAAAAATTCATTAGTATCCTCAAAATGACCTAATCATAACTGAACTAATTGTTCTTCACATGTTACCTTCAATATTGCTACCTGTCCAATAGCTTATCCTGGAAACTTAACTGTTCCTCAGGTCCACTCTACCACCACTAATTACCAGTACACCCAACCACACAGGCCAGTCTATTCTCATCTTTATTATTTCACTACATTGTTGCCTCCTCACCCCATGCACTGGCATTAACTTTGTTTGGAAACCATCAGCCTGTATAATAGCAGTTTCTTCCTTTTTCCTTTCTTTCTTTCTTCTTCCTCTCTCTCTTTCTTTTTTACTTATTCTTCTTTCACACATTACATCCCCACAGTGTCCCCCATTCTCCTCCCCTCTAAGTCTTTCCCACATCTCCTCTCCCCAAAATCCACTGCCTCTCTGTTTTCCTTCAGAAAGAACAGGGCTGTCACAATCCAAACACAGCAAACAGGATGAAGACTACGAACAAACCCTCATGTCAAGGCTGAATGAGGCAACCCAGTAGGAGGAAAAAGAGTCCCCAGAGCAGTCAGAATAGTCCGCGACACTCTCACTCCCACTGCTAGAAGTCCCACATAAACGTTGATCTAAAACCTACAACATATATGCATTTGCTCATCTGCAGCTCCCTTTTAATTTTTCTACTTTCTAAATTATGTAGTAGTCATAAACCATGGACATTTGGTATAATCATATTTCAGCCATATTTTTATCTTGATTAGTCATTTGGTGATGATCCACTAACCCAAAGTCAGTCTTGCTAAGGTTTTATTTGAGACTTTAAATAGCCTGTCATTGTGAACACATGCAGCCAGACTCTCCAACCCAGCATCCTCTGGTATAATCAGATGCATCACCTTAATTTGGGTTTCCCTTTTTTTGTGATTCTCTCCTGAGATTAAATGACCCTAAGGATATTCTTCTGTATTTTCATCTTTACCAATGATTACTATTATTGTACAAATACAATTACGTGTGTGACTAGACACACATACCATTCAAGGTAAAAGCAATGGGATTTTCTTTCTCTTTGATTTAGACAGGTTCATACTTTAGTGTAGTATCACACTCTGATCAGTACTGTATTTTTCCTAGAAAGTTCATCCTCACAAATAAAGAAACTGTTGCCCATAGACATATTGAAGAAATTCATTAAGATCTGGTCCCAGGCTTATGGGAATCTATGACAAGAGTGATTATTCTAACCTTTACAGGCAATGAATTTTGTTCTACATGTCAGAGGCTTGTGGAATCAATTATTTCTCTCTAATAAAGTATTGAGAAGACTTTCCAAGTGCCTCCAATGGATGTATCATATGTCTTTCAAAGGTTTTCCATCACAGCTCTCTACTGTTCAGATGGGGACATTGATGTCCATTTAAATTATGTCATCTCTTTGAATATGTCTATTACTGCTGTCTTTAGTGGCAATTTTGCTATTGTTCAAGTGGTCTCATTTTTTTTCTTTATCTATAAAGTTACTCTGCATTCCTTATTCTATCAAAACACTTGCCTTATGAAATATAGAATATATAATAGAAATACTATGTTCCACCAAGCCAGGAATGATAGATACCTCTAATTCCAGATTCATGATGTTGAGGTAGAAGAATTATGATATTGAGACCAATATAGGCTATATTAGATGTTCATAGTCAGTATGATCAGGAGGTTTGTATGTGTGTGTATGTGTGTGTGTGTGTGTAATATGAATACACACACATACTTAAGAACTGTTAAGACAAATGTCATATTATTGTGCTTGCTACAGAAAATTAATCTAATTTTTTTCTTAACACATATTCTCAATCAATGTATGAAGCAAAGCAAAAAGATAAATGACACTAAATTAAATACAATTTAACAACTTTCAATAATTTACATAAAAATGAATATTCACAAATAGAAATTACCACTAGAAATAAAATTTAGAGTACATGCCTTTTACCTCATAAATTTCAATCCTATTTTTGTACTATTGCCTCATTTCTTCAACCAGTATTACTATCTCTCATGTACCAGACACCAGTCCCCATTGGTAAAGTAGCTGTTGTTCCTACTTTCTCCCTGGCTGATGAAACATAAACTGAAAATCAAATAAAATATTGCAAAAATTCTAGGAAGGAAGCAAAGTTCCAAGACATAAGATGATCCTACTTTAAAAGTATATTTCAATTTTTTCAGGATTTCATACAATGTGTTTTGATCATATTTACCCCTTGACTTCTTCTAGATCTGCCTCTACCTCACTGCCACAACTTTATTTGATCTTTACTTTTGTTTATGAGGTAAATCATCAACCTTATTTTGTGCTGCCCATAAACTACTGAGTTTGGAAGCATCCAGTGGAGTCATCCTAACAAGAGCCACGCCCTTAAACAAAACCCATTATCCTTCCCCATCAACTGTCTATAGGCCCTCAGTCTGGGGTGGGGTCTCTTGAATCCCTTCCTATTCTATGCTAAACTAATCACTAGGCCAATCATGTTTCATTATGGAATGTTTCACATCAACGGTTCTCAATCTGTGGGATGCAATTCCTTTGGGGGACTGAACTACCTTTACACATGAGTAGTCTAAGACATTGGAAAACACAGATATTTATATTACAATTCACAACAGTAGCATAATTATAGTTGTATAAAGTAGTAATGAAAATAATTTTATAGTTGGGGATCACCACAGCATGAGAAACTGCATGAAATGGTCACAGCATGAGACAGGTTGAGAACCACTGCCACACATGAAAGGGAATGAAATACATGTGTTATGAAAACGTCTACCTAGAAGACAGCAGAAAAGGCTTGTCCACGAAAGATTAAAGCAAAAAAAGTGGCTGAATCACATCGAAGTAGAAGCAACTCAAGACAGCTACCATGAGATGTGAGAATTTCACTGTTATTTCCACAGGGCCATGCTAGAGAAGATGATGAGAGAAGGCAGTGAAGAGTTCCATGTGAGTAACAGCATTCAAGCTCTCACACAGGCCATCAACACCATTAGTGATGATCCACATAGATAGCAAATTCCTGGGTCCACCTTCCTGTAACCACAGCCTAACCATAATAAAACCAGCAAACCAACCAAAGATAAAAGGCTTGTTGTCTAACTTCTGGCCAGTAAACCACAAAGCTGTCAATGTCATCTTAAACATCTGTCATAGCAAACTACCACAGGGTCCAGGACAAAGAAATGACAAATACATTTGTTTGGGTACATAGATACTATTCTTAATAAGAAAATGGACATTGAATAACAACTCTGAGTTCAGTGAAGCAAGACCAGTTGATAATGTTTCAATGGTTGTTAGTTAGTGTCCAATGCAGTATAACAAAGTCCTCCCAGAGGTATAAATATGATGGTGCCTAAAAACTTTCCATGTAGTCTTCACTGTGTCTCTAAAACTATCCTACAATGAAAAGGTAATTTAAAGTGGAATGATAGGTTTCCAAGTTTAGCCAGTAAATAGATGACAGTGTGTGTGTGTGTGTGTGTGTGTGTGTGTGTGTGTGTGTGTGTGTATGCTATTTAACATGTATTTTATAAAGGGGAGTTTAATTCCTACAAACCATACCTTTGGCTAAAGTCTGGGAAGCTAGCTCTACATCCTTATCTATTCAGAAGTCTTTTCTATTACTCACTGGAGCAAAGCTCGTGGTATCTGGTCACCGGAATGAAAGTAGTCTTCTGGGTCTTGTTCCTAGAATACCCCTGGTAAACAGACTGTTTCTATTCATGTTCTTTTTGCCTCTGAGTCACAGATTCTCACTATTGTAGGACATGCTAATTTTCTTTTGCCCACTGACATTCTTTGGGGATTTTGCAAAGGAAAGGTACTTAATTTGAAAGGTAGCCAATGGCTACAGACACTGTTCAAATGCTTAACCCAAGAAGAAAATATGTGTAACATATCAGTTATTTTTACACACACACACACACACACACACACACACACACACGCACACTAGAAAAGTCTATCAAGGTCACATAGTCACATGATGGTTCTCATAACATACGCTTTTCCTTAGATTACATTTTAGTTACTCCTTCCCCAATTTTTCTAAGATATAAGTCAATACATATATAAAATTATATTCTAGATATCTCTTAACTCTATCAAAATTAAGAATATATTGTCTTAGTTTTAAAGAAACTCCCTTGATATTTAGTTAAAACCAATATCCCCAGGTTAAAAAAATGAAAAAAAAGTAATTGCACATTAGAAAGCAATAATGATGAGCTATATATGATCAGACCTGCTGCATGGATTTTGTTCTACATAAGAGAATACAGACTAACTTATCTTTTAGGCAGCCTAGACATCCAGTATCTGCTGTATTTGTGAAATTTCTCTAGCTATAAATGGAATAAGAAGTAAATCCAACAAGCACATGACTTTAACAGAAATAAAACCATACCCCTGTAATAACCAGCATAGCAAAAAAAAGTGTTTATGAAATGGATGTAAAATGTAAATGTAATGATTCTGATCGTGAACAACCTTATGTGATTATTAGTTCTAATTGTTAACTCAACACAACCTAGACTTCCATACAAAGAGAGTCTCAATGAAGGATGGTCTAGATTAGGTTGGCTCACAGATATGTCTCTGGGATACTGGTTTGACTGTCTTAATTGATATGATAAGACCTAGTATGAAAGCAGAAGGCATCATTCCCTGAACTTGGACCCCAAACTGAATCGTTTTATTAACAAGATATGGTCATAAAATAAAATGGGTCATATATCATATTAAATAAAAGGAAACAGAGGCACAGATCATGTCAGAGTCGGAAATGGTAATATCTCATTTTTCACAATTCTTTTCCTACCACAGAAGGTTGAAAGTAAAAAATTGGTGTAACCTGAAAAATGTTAATTCTAATCAAATATAAAATTTTTTGCTTAAAATATTTCTCACTGAACCCCCACAGCTTCTAACACCACATTTCAACAGCTCCCTTCAGGCAGAAAAGGTTGATCAGGGAGGCTCTGAGAGTTACTGCCTCTACCTCACGAAGAGATGGGAAGGAATGTATAGTTTGAGCTGACTCAAAGAAGAAAGAAGCAGATCTTCTACCTATTCTGAGACAGTCTTTCCTGGGCTTTATATTAGATATACATTGGCAGAGCCAGTACCAAGAATAAAAAGAGAATTGCCTTTAGCTTAGTGGAATCGACTGGAAGATCTAGAGAGATTCTTTCTGATCAATAGGAGAAATTCATTGAGATAAATCCCTTTTTTCTTTCCTTCCCACAGATATCCAAGCTGGAGATATTTCAGTGAGAAGGACCTAGAAAGTCATCAAACACCTTCTAAAACAGAGGACTTTTTTTTTTCTACATTTTTTTTTCAAATCAAAGTTTGAACTCAAGATGTTTTCAAATAAAATAATAATAAGTGCTATCAAAAGTTTTTAGTACCCCCAGAAGCAGAGTTATTTATTTATTTATTTATTTATTTATTTATTTATTTATTTAAAGAGATCAAACAGCAAAAACTTGGTTTTTTCCTATTGGACTTGGTTTTTTCAGGAGTGAGCAAACAATTGCAAGGAGACCTAGTCCATGAAATTTTCAGGTTATCTATGACGTTCTATGCTTTTGGAGGTTTAGGTGACTCAACAGAAAGGTTCAAACTCATCTCTACTAATTTTCTTCTCCATAGCTCACTCAGGGGACTCATTGCAGATGACTTAGCTCAGGACATTACTGGCAATGACAGTGCAATTTCTAGATGGAAACATGGTGATTCAAATTGGAGTTGAATATACTCCATTCTTAGTCAGGTCATCCCAGCTGGGACAAGTAACCCTAAATTGGTAATTTTATATTTCCTCAATTTGTTATTAACACTCGTATAAAAAGCAGAGTCAAACTAAGGTGGTGCATGTACTAGTTAATTTCAGACTGTAAATGTTTCTTTTAGAAAATATGTACAAGTCATAATTAGCCTACAAATAGAACATTTAAAGAGAGGAGCTCTGGCAAAAAAAGAAAATGGTAGATTTGTTGCATCATTCAGTCTGTACTGCCCAATTCAATAGCTGTTTGAAAGAAAAAGAAATGTAGGAGCCACCTATTAAGGCAATGTGATTTGAGCTCATTGTGTTACCCTAACCTTGTTTTATTCAACAAGAGATTACTCATAAAGTGACAAGCATCTGTGAACCTATGAAGACAAAGCAAAAACAATCACATAGTTTTCTGTTTCCTTCAGTGACCTCCTGAGCTCACTTTAATATATAAAATAAAACCATCCTCCTGTTTTATGCGAAGCCCAAATGATTTGAGGCTGTGAAAGAGAAACTCAAGAATAGAGAACTATTATTTCATTTTCATATGGCTCCACTTTCCTTAGCTCAGCACAATGTGGTTGGTGTGAGCTAGATGATGCCATTTGACTAATTTAACCTCCTCCACAAGAGTTTTATCCAGTTTCCTAAGATCATACTATGTGATTTTCAAATGAAGTAGAATGGGGGAAGAATGTGACATACATGAAATGCGTTTCATTGGTGATAGGTTCTGCACATGGTAATAAATAGTACCCTATTAGCTTTGGAAAGGCTGGCTGACTCTTTGCAATCTTGGCATGTTCCGACTCTTTGACCCATGCTCTACACTCTTTGAGTAGTCCTTATTCCTCCCTTTCAATCCACTAAAACTTTACTGGCCTATTAGTCCTCCATTAGACTAAGCCTCAGCTCTGGTAATTATTCTGTCCCCTTTGTGATTTGGGGAGTATTAAAAATCTCCAGTGTAACACCCATATATTGTGGTTACTATTTTCTCACCTTATCTCCTATGACAGACTGCAAGGATTAGAATTACAGTGAACCCTCTATGCATGCTAGATGTCTCAATGAGAATCTAGATGCACTTATTATTTTTTTTTAGCAATATATGTTGAAGAGTAAATGAGCTACCAGTACTTCTGATGTAAGAATAGCTGTCCCTCATAGACCACCACATCTATCTTCTGTATAATAGATGAATGAATACTGGAGAGAGACAGACAGTGAACTTTCAAATGTGGGATCAAAAGGGTAAAGTAAAACTGACATTAGCAATTGGTATTTTTTCAGGGTATGGGTAGATGGGGTGTGGAGAGCATTCTCTTTGTATGTTGATACGTTTGCTGCCTCTGAAATTTAGGTTATTTTTGAGATAGAGCTGGAGTCAAAGGGAGCGTCTACGACCTAATTGTCTTTGCAAGTAGCCTGTCCCTATTTTCCAGAAGTCTTGGGGGTTTTCACTGACCAAGAATCCAAACTCTGGGGCTCTGTTTGTCTCTCCTTTGATCCATTGTCAGGGAAGTACCTCCTGCCAAGAAAAAAATAGCCATTCTTATCCACATTCCTTTCCCTCTGAGCTTATATGAAGATGAATGAACTGTTTTCCTAAAGAGGTGGAGGCAAATTAGTTTTTGGCCTCTTCAAATGCTGTTTCTCTGAAGACAACGTCTTATCTGTCTTCTAGTGGATTCCTGGTACCAACCAAAAACACAGGCTCCTAAGTTGAGAGAAGTCTTACAAAAAAAGACACAAAGCAAATGAACAAAAGCAGGATTCCTGTCATTGGGTGAAACATTTCAATTTTAATTTGCACACTCTATTTAGGGTGGAATTTCGTGAGGTGGAGATAAGCAGCTTCATTCCTTGGCAAGACATTCTTTTTGATTTTGCCACTGAGTAACCCCTGAAGAGGATACAGTATTTACAAACCAGGCGTCTGGCATGCTCTCCTCTATTGCTCTGTCCTGTCTGTTCCAAACGCCTCTTAAAATAGCTTTGCAAGTGCCTTCCCAGCATTGTTCAGGAGCACATCACGTTCCCACTGAGAATGACAGTGGCTTGAGACTAACTACTGCATTCTGGCACCTCCCTTTGAATTGCGCAGGTCCATGAGATATTCGGTGTTCCAGACAATACCAGCTCTACAATTCACCAACTATGTCTCCTCTCTTTTCCCCCTGATAAAAACAAGCAAAAATGACAACCAAAGGGAAAACAAAAATATAATAAAACCTTGGCATTTTATCTCAAAAAGATTTATGACAATCGGATTACATGTGTAGGTGTTGGGACTTCAGGATGAAGTCATGCTATTTGGAAGGAAATTCATTGTTATAATTAGGAGAGATAACAAAAAAATGTGGCTTTCCAATTTGCCTCTTGCTCAGATCCCGCCTGAACAATTTTGTAAACTTGGCAATAGAAAGAAGACAGAATCTCCTGATGATCTAATGAGAAAGCAAGAGAAACAGGTAGAATTTGATGCAGTGTCATTACAAAGTTCATATACCTTTTTGGCTATGAGTTTAGCCTTGAATGACTGAGTGTACACACCTTTAATTCCAGCAATCATGAGGCAGAGGCAGGCAGATCTCTTAGTTCAAGGCCAGCCTGGTGTACAGAGTGAGTTTCAGGACAGCCAGGGCTACACAGAAAAAGCCCATCTCAAAAAACAACAAAACAAAACAGTTCATCTATCATGTTAACCACCTACTTTTTGAAGCTGTACACTTTTAGAAAACAAACATCAATACAGTGTTCAATTACTTTTCAATTATAAAATGTTAAAAGATTAATTTTGCATCTTTATATAAGCATTGACTTCCACAAAGTATTATGAACAAATCCAAATATATACACAGTTTTATAAACAAAATTCATGTTTAGCAATTATTAATTAAATTAATGAATTTAATTAATTAATTAATTAGTGTTTCATTTTATTAGTACCAGTATTAAAAGTGTTTTAATGATTAAAATTGCTGTTTATTTTTGCTCATATACTTGTTAGAGTTGGGTTAAAAGAAAAAAATAATATTAAATCTATCCTTAATACTGGGGAGAAATGTGTGCTGTTTCAAATACATGTGACGTTCAGTGCAATGTTCAGACACTGACAAGTTTTGTCCCATTGCAAGTTCATGTGCTTGAGATAAATTTAATTAAGCTCAAATAAATATATCAACAAGGGCAGTCTAGGAAAACTTTTGCTAAAACTTGAACAAAGTATTGGTTTACTATGTAAGAAATGTATTCTAAAGAAAATTTTTCAGTCTCATATATTAATTCAGAAGATAATTACTTTATGTTATAGAAACAATGGAAATATACTTGAATAGTAGGATACTTAGAACTTTTGGCAGACTAAGATATAAATTATTATTAGATGATATTTATTGAGTTTATTTATTGCTAGAATTATAGACAAATACTAGATTCAATGCTGAAAAGAAGGAAAAAATAAAATAATTTTAAAAGAAAGGAAAAATATTACTTCTGCTCCTATGCAGTAGGTTTCTTCTAACAAAAGCAATCACGGTGAAAATTTTACTATGTGTATCATGAACATAAATTCAAGTAGCATAAAGGACAGGACCCAGTGATGTCCTGAAAGTCAAGTTAAAGTTAGTGGATATCATTAGTTATCTAGTACAAAGCCCATGTCCAATAACTAGTATGTCTACACCAAGATATCAAACTACATCAACCTGCCTAAAGTCTGAGACTATAAAAAGGACCCAGTCCAGAGAAATGCTAAGTGATGCCTTAAGACTCCAATTGCTTCTGAACTAGAAATGGGGATACCAATAAGGCAAATTCAAATTTGAGGTCTTTCATCCATGGCTCATAGGTCTTTCATAGGTGAAACTTTCATTGAGGTGTTTAACCTTTTTATTGAACTGTGACGTTCTCATGACTGCTGAGTCTTGGGAAACCAGTTGATAAAGATAAACATAAAAACACAGCCCTGTGATGTCCTTTCCTCCCTGATCCTTGGCTAGACAGCGGGAAACAAAAGAGTCACCCCCCAATGGCTAAACACGTTTTTGTTTGAATTATTAAAAACAACTCCTGCAAAAAATATAACAGAAATAGTTAAATAAAATCCTCATAATAGCAAGTAGCCATGCCATTTTCTGCATAAGCACTGAAACGGGGGATACTTACTTACAGAAAGAGTAACAGAGAGAACTGTAATGTTTAAAGTATGAGATCTGTGTTTATTAACGGAAAGTTCAAGAATTTAAGAGTATAAATTGAAATATTAGAGAAAATCTAGTGTAAATTACTGTGTGGTGAGAGGAGAATATATACTGTATAGCTAAAACCATTCATTGAAGGAACAAAGGGAAAAATTTTAAATCCAGAGAAAACTGGCACAACAGAATCTTACTCAGCTCTGAAAACAAATGACGACTACTGAAAAGTGATGGAGGAAAAGGTGAATGCCTTCTACTAGGTGAAATCAGGCTATTAAAGAAGGCAATGATTCCATGACAGAAAGAAGAGCAAATGACCAAGGAAGGGAGCTGGGTGGATAGTTGGAAAGGAGAAGATTTTCATAGGAATGGAAGCATACATTACAGTGTTATCTTCATGTATGTGGATCATTCTCAGCTTGTGCATATAATGAGCAACACCTTATATAGGAACGATGTGTACTATAAGTGATAGGCCCAGCTGGACGATAATGCTCTCACTCTCTAGAGGATGTTTGTTGTGGAGAACCCTTGGGTATAAGGGGACTGGAAATCTGTGAGAATGCTGTGTATTTTTCACTCCAGTTTTTTTTTTTTAATTCAAACTGTTCCAAAACATAAAGTCTATTCTAAAAACCTAATGTAGCAAGAAAAAAATACATTGTAAAGGAAGGAAAGCAGTTTGAGTTTTAGATGACTGATCTGTTGGTATTTGCTCTATTTTCAATTATATTAGAAATATAAAGTAAGACCACAATTGGTCTCAGATAAATAGTAATTTATAAATGTAGTTAAATCAGTGTTTTCTTCAAGTGAAAGACATAAATCACAATATGTTAATAAAAGTAAGCACATAAGATCCTATCTTCTTTAGAATATCTGATCAATATATAATACAGGGATTTCATAGATTCTGAGGACTTAGGGTAATTGTCTCATTGATTTAGAGGCACTGTCAATTATTTCTGATAGAGTATCCCAGGTACAAAGAAGTGACAATACAAAGCCAGAAGAACAGTCTCTATTAAGGAATAATGCAGCAAGGCTGCCAATTGCAGAGTGCAGTCTAGATCCATGTCTACTGCAGTCATGGTACCACATCAGCCCTGGGAACCTAATTAACCTTACACACTGTTGCAGAAGCATTTTCTAACTGAGCATTGGGAAACAGAAAACAGATCCAAGAAGAATGGATCATGGATCTATACATTCATTGTGTTAAAGAAATGAAGTAATCCAACCTAGTGACCATCAAAGGAGCAAAACAATTTCTCTCTTTTATAGAAATAAACTCTGGGATTTATTCCCATCACTCAAATCATGTAAAGATGCCATTTTATTTGTTTAAATAAGAAAACTCACTGGAGCACAAATATGACCTCCTATACTGTGAAAAAACAAAATTCATTAAAAATTTTGAAAACCCCTTGCAGTGGTAGGAGATGAGAAAACTTTGTGAAGTGGGAGCATTTAAAGAGGAACTCTGAAGTTGTGAATTTCCTGCAGAATGTGTTATATAACCAACAAAGCTGTAGGAGAGAGGGGAGCAATTATCACTTTAATTAATTAGGGCCCTGTTGGCAGTTCCTTGTGAAATATAATCCTTGATTAAAGGTGTCAGTATGTAAAAATATTGACTGATATGGAAATACAAGAGTGTGAAATTTCAATTAATTGTACCAAAAATTATCTGGTATTAACATTTACCAATAGACAGTAATGATTCTCAGGAGCATTAGGGTGTATAAACAGTTAAGAATGACAATGAACACATAAACAAAGAGACAATTTGCCTACTGATGTTTTTCTCCTCCCATCAGGGACGTCCTTTGGCCTTTTGTTTGTATATGTGCAATGCAGAAGTCAGCATTAAATAAAAGCAATTGTTCTATAGAGCAAGTCTGTGAGAGTAGTTGGGTAAAATAGAAACTAAAGAATAGCATCATCACACTGCTTGGTTTTGCCCTAATCAAAAGAATTGCCACACACCTTTGATAAATAACCGTGAACTATTTTATTCATGTCTAAAGAATTCTATACCTGGAAGTCTTTTCAGAAATATCTTCCACCTCTGTGTCCCAAAACAGTCCCTAGGGGACTTTTCATGCTCCAATACTTCTAGATATGAACTGGACAAATTGGCCTCCTCCAGGCTACTGCCCAACCTCAGACTCCTCCTAGTAAGAGGAGCTATTTCTTTTCCGTATGTTAATTTTCTGAGTGATGATTGTCAGACTTACCTCTGTATTTTTCTTCCCTTTCTCTGGGTCCTTGTTTTTTAAATCAGGTTCCAAATTCTCAAATGGGACAGCTTCTTTTAAAAGGTGTCTGGTACACAGCAAAGCAAGTAAAGCAAGGAAGCCTTCGGAATGCCTGTTTCATCTCAGATGAGGTGCTGCCGAAAAGAGCCTCAGACTCAGGCCAAGTTACTCAGTGTCAAAAGATTCCCAATTCCTATTAAGTTTATAAAGCAATTGTAAGAAGCACATACTACAAAGGGTAGAACCGAGGGATAGGAACAATATGCCCAAAAGAAATAACAGAAATTGGGAAGATTCATAGAACTACGAACCAGAAACTATCACCTCATGTTTTGCTTTGCTTAGCTGTGGGGGAGCTGGTCAATATGGCCACGGAGAAATATCTCATTCACAAATCAGTAATATCCAATAACATATAAATTGTACTTAGTCCAGAAAACAATCATGATCACTTAAAAATAAAACTTAACTGGGACTTTGTATCTCCCCACTTGTGACTAAAACATTTAAGCCTTTCACATGACCCCCGACAGGACTCAGTACACAGGAATAGGGATTGCTGCTACTAAGGTTTATATACAAACATACAACTGCCCACTTCATAGACAGAATTTGATGAAAAAGAAATTTTGAGAATAAAGCAAGGAAAACAAGGGATCTATCTGAAAAACATACTTTGGCCTTGAAGCTATTCTTTTTCTTTTCTATAAAATGAAGCAAAACATTTCACCCCAAAGAATTTAAGCAGCGGTAAACTGTACTTATTTCATGTAAGTTGAGGCAGAAGCCTCTTGCCTTTGAAACAAAGTCAAGGAAGGAACAGAAATCATCATCTAGTTCAACAATGCACACATATACATCAACAATGTGCATATTTTATTACCTCTACCACATTAACTATTCTATGCTTAGCATTTATGACATGTATAATCTCCAGGCAATTTCTTTGCTTTTAAACTCTCGCCTAGTAAAGAGCCCCTGCGTAATTAATTAATTGGAGACAAGTGGCCCATCTTTCTCTAGCTCATTGGTAAGGATAGGCATATCTGTTTTGTTAGAACAGAGGAACCATCTTCTTGACTAAGGGTGAATAACAACACCAGGAATGATTATCATGGCATTCCTGTTTGTAGACTATGGGCTTACTTAATAAGTTTCCCCCTTAGGCTCATCATTGTGCATAAGTATTTAAGGCAGTTATAACTAAATGTCCACTGTTAACACTGAAGATAATTCCCCTAGCCTTACTAAATCGACCCTGAGGGGCTATTCATTTGTTTCCCAGTAACAACCTAGATAGGGAACCATACAAAGGGAACCACAGAACAACTTAAGAGCAAAGGGATATTGTGGACTGAGAAGGTATCTGCGAAAATAAAGGAAGGAGCACAGAGGTAAAGAAACTGAAACAGGCTTACAAAGGAAACCAAGTCTTCAACACTTCTCAGCTGAAGGTTGACTCTAAGGATGTAGATACGGGGATTTAACTGAGCTGCACGTAGGTAAACTGGTATGCAGAAGACAGACTCTACCACCCAAATTTGACTAGGAAATCAAAGGTTTTGAACCACGCTGTTCTCTGTCTGGATCTGGACAGTCTGTACAGGGAGGCAACGCTTTCATGACAAAGTCCTATAGACACATTTCTTGGCTAACCATTCTGGGCTTTTTGAATATATATATTCAATATCTGGTAAGTTCTAAAGTACCCTTTTACTATAATTTAAATTGTGCTTCACTATTGCTCACTTTGGGATCATATCAGGAACCTGCTAAAGATCTATATTCCCAGTATTACCTGCTTATTCATAATCTCTTCAAGAAGAACAGAGTAGTCTGGGTATTCAACCTATGAATTACTTTCTTAAAAGCCCCAGAAGGCAATGGTGATTTAGCCAGTTCTCAGAATCCTGTCATTGGAAGCACTGTCTATGCATACTGACTGCTGAAAACTTGTGTGTCTGTGTGCCTAGAGGTCACCACCCAAGGGCAAATGGATTCTCAGCCTCAGGAACAGATGTCCTGCCTTCCTAAGCCAAGTGAAAACAGAATACCACCCCCTACCACACTTCAATTATCCATTTTCATTTATCTTGAAAATACAGATGCTCAGCTCTGTTGTACCATTGTTCCATGTACTAGACATCTGAACCTAAGCTAGTATGTAGCCTAGGGAGATTTTTATACAGTAAAATAGAAAGGAACCATGAATATTTATGAGGTTATAAACATCTATGCAAAAAATTTTGTTAGAAAGTCAGTTAGTTATTTTAAAAATTATATCTCATCACTTCTCAGCCTTTTGCCCAAGATTATATATAAAAATCAAAGCTTCTTATTAATAATATATTATAAATTTATAATTTTCATCACTAATAAATATATTCAATGTTCTTCTATTTTCCTTAGCTTGAAATTTTAAGTTCTAAATGTTATTTTATGATCAGTGTCAGTTTAAATTAGCTAAATTTGCAAGTACTTTCATTTTGCAAATAATTTAGTTTAATATCCAAGGAAACCATTTATCCACATCCATAGAATTCTTTAAGATAATAACTTATGCCTTTTTCCTCTAAAACACAATATTGTTATTATTAAACATCAAAAATGCCATATTATTATTATATTGTTTCTCCATACAAATAAAAAGCTGGTTTATTCTAATTGTTTATTGTAATAAAAAAATAACACCAGTGTTGAATGAAAGAGAAGAGGAGGAAAGAAATAAAAAGAGAAAACTTACTGGCTAATATTTATTTTGCAATTACTTTGATAAGGTCAGGATGCTAAGCTACTGTGTGTTCTGCCTCTGCAGAAATGGCAAAGAAATGACAAGTAAAGATGCAGCTGGGAAAAGAGCCTTTATCAGTGATGGAAGGACTCACTGTGTCAGTGATGGAAGGATTCACTATATCAGTGATAGAAGGACTCACTGTATCAGTGATGGAAGGACTCACTGTATCAGTGATGGGAGGACACACTATATCAGTGATAGAAGGACTCACTGTGTCAGTGATGGAAGGACTCACTGTATAAGTGATGGGAGGACTCACTGTGTCAGTGATGGAAGGACTCACTGTGTCATTGATGAGAGGACTCACTGTATCAGTAATGGGAGGACTCACTGTATCAGTGATGGAAGGACACACTGTATCAGTGATGGAAGAACTCCCTGTATCAATAAAGGAAGAATTCACCTTTTCAGTGATGGGAGGATACATGGTATCAGTGATGGAAGGACACAATGTATCAGTGATAGAAGGACAGAATGTATCAATGATGGGAGGATTTATCCCAACCACTAGAGAAACACTGGAGAATCTTAAAGGAGAAAATAGCATGCTCTGATTTGCATTATAGAAAGGCCACTCTGGCAGTGAGAGGAGGAGACTGGAGAGACTGCAGAGTAGAGGATCAGTTCAAAACATCATGATAAGGTCTGAAAACCCTCTGCCAATGGAGATTTGAGGAGATGTTTTGGAGAAGCCAAAGAAAGATCACTGGCCTATCTTGCCACTAACATAGGAAAGGCTGTAGAATTCGGAGTAAGAAAGAGAAAAGGTGCCCTCAGCATATCAGTTTGTTGGGTCACAAGTGACTAATAAAAGCATGCTCATTGTAGATTACCAGTAAAAAGTCTAGACATTTGGAGCAAGAAACTCTCCCTATTCTAAAGACAGAAGATTTCCAGTTTTTAAGTCCACAGACCAAAGCCTACAGAATATTTTATTAGATTCTCCTTTGTAAATACTTCAGTGCAAACTCTCTGTCTCCTGGAAGAATGCTTCATAATCTTCTTAGGCATGAAAAGGTACAGTAGGTCTACCTTCTTTAGCCAGAACTTTCTAGATCCCCATATAGTAAACAACATTTAACACCTTTAAGAAACAAAAACTTCTTATAATATCATTGTTTAAGCTCTACTAATTAAACTTTATCTTATTTATGTCAGTTTCCAGATTGCAATTAAAATGACTCCTAAGTTTTAAACAAACCAGTGCGCTTCCTGCCTTTGAACAGCAGAGGGCATCATTAGGTGTAGTAAGCTTGGCTCCAGGGAGAAAGGTTGGGGGGAAAGAATTCCATTAGTAATGACAGAAACTGATTCTTATAGTATACCCTTATCTACCATGAAACATTACCATGGTAACAGCAGCAGCTAAGATGATTGTATATTTAGGTCATAGTATAAAAGGAACTTGAGCATGTGAGAAGAAAGAAGAAAGTGAAATGAAGACAAGAATAGATAGCATAGAAGCTGCAAGCCTTCTCTTCCTCCTCCTCAGCTGATAGCAGTTCACAAAGTCACATTTGCCTTGCAAAGCAGAGGTCAACACTAAAGTCTGATTAAAAGAAGCCGTTGAAACTCAGAACTTGAGTGTCAAAAAGAAATAATAGGGAGCAAGTCATTTACCATCATACAAGGAAGAGCCAGCAAGGATGGATTTTGACTTGTGAACTTTCCCATGAAGTGCTTAGATGTTTCTCTTTGGGGGATTCTATTTATCCACTTATGAGTTCAACTGGAAGACATTAGAGCTCTACTTTGTTCTCCTGCCTTTTAGCTGAGAGGTGGATGTGGCACCTGGCAAAATGCCTGGTAATCTTAATGCCTTTGCTTTCTTCCACCAGGGATAATAACTAACTAAGTAGAGTCAGCATGTTGTGCCAGCTAAGAATCTAGTTGGCACCGGTTCTTCTTTGTTGGATGTGGGGGATCTAATCAGAAAGAGAGATGAATTAAATGAATGAAGAGAACATGATTGGAAACTGAACATCACAGTATTGTTTCCCTGAACACAGGAAAGATACAGAATGTGCCTCTGTATGTAGTTAATTACCACAGTATCAGATTGATAACCCAGGAGTCCAACAGGCTGTGTTTGTATCCTGAGACTGCAACATCCTAGCTTTATGATTTGGGGTCATTACTGGATCTGTGTGACTGTGGGTTTCCACTCTTGTAAAAATCAAGAAAAATAACACCCAAGTAAAAAAGTCTTGCAATGAAAAAAAAATGCATCCATATAACTAATTCAACAAATATTTACCAAGTTCTTGGTATGTGTTTGACACTATTTAAAACTGTAAGGATTTATAGCAAAATAGATAATATATAATGCATGTATGCTGCTTAGGAAAATAGTCAGGGATTTAGCATAAAGTTTGAAAGTGCCTAGGGAAATATGGCCTGCTTCCTTCCTCTCTCTCTCTCTCTCCCCCTTCCATCTCTCTTACTGATACACATAGAGGAACATGCATGCACACACGATGTATATTTTATCACACCAGAAGACAACCCAACAGAACCTAGGGTGTCCAAACAGTACATTTGCACTACTGACCCCTAACATCTGTTCAATGAACCGAAGAGAATGGGAACAAATGATAAGGGTGATGCTAATAGCCACAAGGGGGATATTAACAGGGTTTAAGACATAGGAGTCCTTGAGAAAACATCGCATGGACCCACAATAATGTTATCAGTGCAAACATTTTTAGGAAGAAAATCAGTCTTTCAAGAGAACTTCATGACAAATTGTTTGTCATTATCTTATGGAGTAAAAGAGTAAAAAGTAAATAAGTAAATATATAAATTAATAAATAATAAAAAGGTAAATGTTAAGATCAGATGAAAAATGGTCTTTAGTAGTTATATAGAAAGATACTTTGTTTCACATGGTAAAGCATCAGGAATGTTTGCTGAACCACGTTCCAGTAAGGTACATTTCAGAGATTCCTGCCCTTACATATTTCCTTTTCCTTTCTCTCCTCTTCACCTCTCCTGTATTCTTATCTAAACTCTCTTATTCTTCTACATCTCCTTCTACTCTATTCATTGCTGTGGGCTGGGAGACACATGGTTTATTATCAGTCAGCTTGCCCTACATTGACCACTGAACAGTCACACCTGCAGTTCATTCTCTTCTTGTCAGACAGTAGACTGGCTATCTCTGAAGATATTCAAGCCCTCTGCCACCCTTGGTCCTAGGGGTAGGCTGCTTTAGATTGGAATTGGAAAATCATCCTCTACAAATCTGTCGGATTGCGGCTGGGGTACTAGTGATGAGAGGGTGTTTGGACAAAGAAAGATATAAAGTCACTTTTAGAGAAATTTGTCATTTTTGTTTTTAAAGATAGCAGTTTATCTCTCCCCCCCCTGCCCTAATTGGTTGCCTGTGGGAGCTCATTACAGGAAGATTTTCAAGTATATTTTAACTGTTAATCTCTTCCACAGCTGCCTCTGAAGTCAGTTGAGGGCTTCAAACATGTTTTCTGGGTTCTCATGCACTTGAACTATGATAGGGATATTGCAATCCACATATTTTCTTCCTCCAGTTTCCCTCCAGGCACCCTCAGGCACACTTACATAAGCACACATCATTTCTCCTTTCTCAGGATGACAAAACATCTGTCAGACAGCCTTCTCTGACTTTCGGGTCCACTCCACTATATTCTCAGAACTTTCAAGCAATAGACAAACTTGGACAGAGGTTCCCAGACTTTAGGGAGTCTATTTTGTAGCTTCTAAATGTATTTGCCAATATTATATCACCTCAGAAAGTCCAGAGCATGGATGAGAAGTATTTTATCAATTATATTGACAAAATTTCAACACATTATTAATAACAGTGTGCCAATCAGAACTCTTCTGGTTTTAATGTGACTTCCTTGGTTCCTTCCCCAAGGCACAAAGTTCTTCCATCCATTTGACCACACTCACAAAAGTGTCTTTTCTCAGTTGGAACCCAATACAGTTCTCACCATAAAACTGTGTCTTGTCTACATTGACTGGCTTTTATCTTTACAGACATCAGAGTCTTTGCAATATTCTTCAAGACGACTGCCCAGGGACTGTGAGGGTTTTCTGTGTTAAGTGGATCAACATCCTTATTTTTGCTTAATGATGAGAAAAAAATTCACCCGTACACTTATCAAGACAGTTTATGCTTATGCACCTGATCACAGAAAGCATTGTGAAAGCCTTTGCTCCTCCACCCAGAGTTGATTAACCCCAGAGTTTATGAGATCAGCTGATCTTTGAGGGAAGAAATCTGAATCCAGGAATGTGCCAATTCCAGGGAAGAGAAAAAGGTGCAGGCTCACTCTGACGCTCTGCCGTCAGACTATTCTGTGCAGGGAGAAAATAACTGCAACTAGTTGGGCTGGGGGTAACGCACTCAGAGGTAGAACAAGAAAATCGCCTCCCACTTCACCTCAGAGATGCTCACCTCTCTAAACTGCCCCAGCACAGCCTTCCTACTACACTATTACATCAAATTTTAAGTCTGTCCCTAGGGTTTTTCCAGGGAGTGGGAACAACTCTCCTCTTTACTCTGCTGGACCAAGACAGAAGTCTTGGCTAGGATGGCCAAGGCTGCGGATGCTGGGGGAATGCCCAGTGGTGGCTGGGCACTGGAGCTCTCATGCCTGTATGGCAGAGCACTGGGATGTGGATTTGGTTTGCTGGCTGCTTGTGACTGGAGGGACTGAACATCAAAAGATTTCCATATACCCACCACCATCCAGCGCAAAAGAAAGAGCGAGAAAAGCAAAATTAGACAAAATGAAAAGAATGTAAGATCAGCCTGGGAGATTCAGGACCTCCAGCACAAGAGTAGAGAGGGGCAAAGATTTAATCCGCTCCCTTCGCTCCCACCCCCACCTCATGGGAAGATTTGGAGCAGTGGGGTTGCAGGAACAGGGACACAGGGACCATGAAGTAACACAAGGACATCAGAGGGCAGCTTGGGTGATGTGTCAGCGGGAGTCTTCTTGCCTTAAGCGTTTACTTCCATTTCTCTGCCCTACTCCCGCCTCTTGACAGCAAGCGCTTCTCTCCGCGGGCGGGTATAAGCATGCAAGCTCCAGAGTCTGCATCACAGAAAGGGTCTGAAAGACCAGTCGACCTTCCCTCGGATTATTTTGTGGCTCTGAAGAGCCTCAAGGGAGCAGAAGGACGGACATAGAAAGGGGGGAGTGTATATGATGCCTCTGTCGGGGGACAGAGGTAGAGTGTGCTTCCTCACTCCAGTAGGTATCAACAATTGAGGTGAATTCTTACCCCTGGAACGCTCTGCAAAGCAAGCAGTCTCTCTTGCTCAGCTTTGACACTCCAGGGACATGGAAGGGTGGAGCGCACAGGTGGAATTTCTGTGTTTTCTGTCTGCAACTGAATTTGGATCATTTGGACCGCACCTCACAGGTTCCCAGAGCCACAAGTTAAAAGTGGTGTTAGCCCAGCTCCGCAGGTGCCAACAGTAAAGGTCATTTGTGGTATGGCGATCCCCCGCAGAGTGGTCCAGTGCCCACCATGAGTTGGGTGGCCAAGCTCCTGCAGAGTCTGAGAGCCCACTAGCTCCGGACTGGGGTCCCTTTCCTTGCCAGCGGAGGAAAATTCGTTTGCAGAGGGCTCCCCTCTCTCTCTTCCTGGGAACCGTCCCTAGAACCTTATTCTTCCTCCCTGCCCTTTGGCCAAGGTCTGTAGACCGCAGCCGCAAACCAGTTTCTCATGCAAAGGCTCTCTCCCAAGGCAGAGTCAGAAGACAGTGTGGAGTAGGACCTGGAGCGGCCTCCACCCTAAATGCACTGTGCTCAGACCCAAGGTGGACCTAGCTAAGGGGATTGAGCTGAGCGGCCTGAGAGACAGAACTGTCCTTGTCTTCCCCAAGGAGCATTTGGATGGGGGCTGGGGGAATATGAAGGGTCGGATGTCAAGCTCAAAGACAGAGTCATGCTAAGGTAGCGCCACTCACAGGCAGCTTTCGCCACATTCTTCCAGACTTGGCGACCCCAATGGTTCCCTCTTCCCAACTGTAACCTCCCCCTATTCAGACCCGCCAAGATACTCCTGCAAGCTCCAGATGCTGAAGTTTCCGTTGAAAAACCTGCACGTGCCGGGGACCACCAAACAATTCTTCCTAACCCAGCCCCTCCGCGGTCAGGGTAGGGTGATTGGGAGGAACTGCAAAAGTACCAGGGCCCTTGGCGGGGGTAATTGGAGATCCCCGTCGTGTAGCATTGTCTTTACCTGTAGCTGACTTAGTCGCCCCGGGGCTGGGATCTGGTGGAGTCTGGCCGGAGCGAGGAGCCTTTGGCGGGCTCAGATTGGAGCCGCTCCGGCGCGAGCTGCACAGCTTAGAGTCCGCAGCTGGCCGCCAGCTCTCCTTCTCCCTGGATCTTGCAGGAGAAAAGCGAAAGATTAGTTGTCGCCGCAGCACTTAGACGGGTGGGGCGGGGGAGGCGGGGTGACTGCGACCCCAAGGCTCTAGGATAGCTGCGGGGCACTTTACATTTTGCAGCATGGATAGACTGGGACCCAATGGGCTATTCAGATTGGAGTTAATTTGCCTCTGCGCGCCACCTTGAACATCACACCCCCAAAAGACAGACACAAGCAAGATTTTCAAACCTGGCTTTCAGGGAGATGACTGTGGACACCGAAATAGAAAGAAGACCTGGATATGGCGATGAGCTGGGCGGGCTTCATTTCTTCACCCAAGTGCTGGGGAAGTAGTAAACAGAGTCTGCGAGTCGCGCTCTTCCACTTCTCCAAACGCCTCTGGCGATTTCCTAGTGGGATCTGCCACTTCAGGGCTCTGCCCAAGCCTGCAGGCTGTGCGTGTGTGTGTGTGTGTGTGTGTGTGTGTGTGTGTGTGCGCGCGCGCGCAAGTGTGTGTGTATGTGTGTGTATGTGTGTGTGCGCGTGTGCGCGCGCCCGCGTGCCTGCTCCCCAGAACCGGTCTCTGCGCCCTCACCCGCTGTGTGTAGCAGCACAGGGAGAGCGGTGTCTCTATTTGTGCGTTTGTGTTCAATTAGCTGCAATGGGCGGACAGTTTCTGGAGAGAACATTTACAATTTTCTTTCGATCTGACAGGATTAGTTGCCGTTGAAGGGGCTCCTCCAATGAAATCTTCTCTGCTCTCTGATTTGGCGGTTCTTCCGAGCAAATATGACAGCTTTCTCTTCTCTTTTCTGCATCTCTCCATGTCCCTGTCCCCAGATTCCAGCTCTCCATCTGCAATTTCTACACCATAACCTTTGCAATCATCACCACCACCCCTAGGTCCCATGCCAGCGAGTGCCCGGTTGCTACCAAGGTGACAGGGGCACATTGGGAAGAAGGCTTGTTGATTGCAGAAGGCACTTAAGCCCCGAGTTTCCAGGTGGGGAACTGTTAGAACAAATGCAGTATACTTTATAGTCACGGCAAACTGTTCAGATTGTTTATTTCTTTGATGTTGACTAATGTATTAGGAAGAAACAGATTTTTATTTATCTGTCTTTTTTATAACATACAGACCAATGCCTATGTTTTTCATCAATTAATGTGAAGTAGTAGCTTACAGAGTGCTTTTATGGGGGGGGTTACATATCTCTGAGGAAAATACAAGATAATTTAAAAGATACAAACTTTCTATGTTCAGAGCATGGACTATTTTTTTTTGTTTTACTTTAATTATTTAATTAATTTATCTTAATTTCTTTCAAAATTTTACATATTACTTTAAAGTATGGGCCTTGTTTGATACTATGATGGTGTGATTATTCTAAAGTGTAGTTGAGGACAGCATTTACTTTTGCTAATGTATATTGTACATGAACATAAATATGTGTTACATAAATATGATGTTACATGATTTCCAAGTAGAATTAAAGAAGAAACAGTTAAATCTTAAACTGAATAACCAAGAATAGGACATGTCTCCTTTTTGATCACAGAGACAGAGAAATTGCTATTTAATATGCTCAATGAAATTCAGCTCAATTCTTGTTGCACTGGCCTTTCTGGGGTGTTGCAGTGCACACAGAATAAGAAAGCCACAGTTTCTTTTCTTTCTAATTTTCTCATTTTTGAGAAAGAAACATGCACATGAAGCTCTTGTACAGAGGATCACCATGAAGAGGATGAATTATACACCAATAAAAAATTATTGATAAATGAAAATCCTATAGCTGTGTCTAAGCAGGACCTGACACAAATTCAATTTTGCTTGATTAAAGCTATCCTGGCATAAAGGATGGCAATGTTGTGTCTCTGCCCTCTGTGTCCATACAGGCATTCCACCAAGAGTCTTGTTTGAGCAAGGCAATTCTGTTCACTCTTGTCCCCAGGCTTTACCAGTGGGTTTCTGGCAGTAAATATCTGATTTTTTTTCATTATTTTCTCTGTTGGGTACTCTTGAGAATCAATTCACAATCATTTGATCTGTTATTACTCTAAAGGCTTTAGAAACCCACATTGTCATATTGTACCTGAGGTTTTCTGAATGTACACACAACACACAGCAAACACACACACTGAAACTGAAAAAAAAAAAAAAAGAATAACACATTCCTGATCAGTAATAAAGAAGAAAACCCAGTCATTTGCTCATTTGTAGGTTTTTTTGTTTGTTTGTTTGTTTCCCATGATGGATGTTTTCTTCCTCACAGGATCTATCTATTCCAAATAGCCAGCAAAGACTTACAAATATATTAGGCTTTTATGATAAGCTGCAAACAGAAGTAGCACTTTCAGTATGCAAGTGTGAATGATGTCCATTTTCTTCTATGTTATTGAAAACAACTTTATAATGCATACTTGTGTCTCTGCCACTCACTGTGTGATGGGGAGAAATTATTTTAACTACTCTGAAAGTCAACTTTTTAAACTGTAAAGTGGGTTTAATAATATCTTCTGTATTTGTTATATAGAACAACAGAGTTAATCACTAAAAAGCTCTCAGCACATTTTTTTTTTTTTTTTGCATATGACAAATTGGCTATGAAGGTGTCAATCAAGATTTAAGGATTCTGATTGCTGGGTCATGCCTGTAACCTCATTGTTTATCAGGGAGCGCTGCCAGCAGAACCAGTAGTGCCATCCACCAGAGTGATAGAAGATGCACTTTAAACATAATCCATCACTACCCTGACCCCAGATATCCTCATTCGTTTCCCCTTCTCGTTTCTTGCTGTATAGGAAATGATCGTGTGTTTGCTGAGCATTTTATTTTCATCTCTTAAACAAGTTCACTTTCTGAGATAAAAGAGTGTTCTTTTACTGCAGGAATATAGCATTTGCATTTATTAGTAACTCTTGGTGTGGAACATTTTCAAAAAGTGCTTTTTAAAGACTTTGTGGAATGCATCTGTGGGTTTTCCTTTATCTGCATGCCTATTTTCCACCTCAAAGCTCTCTAATAAATTAGTAATTTCCACTTGTGAAGGCAAACTTCATTACCTACCTCCTTATAACACTAGTTTTAGCATGCAAAGAGAAGCGCCAATGCCTGGAGGGCATGACTTTGAATCTTTGAGAAAGTTCACTTTCTCGTAAGACCACAAATAAGGTCACCCATAACAGAAGAAGGAATCTGATTGGGTCTTACTCCTGGGGATGTGGTGCATATTCTGCTGCACCATGATTTCAGTGCAAGAGTAATTAGGTTTCAATAATTAGATGCACAAATCAGCACTCTCTCATTGTAAGTGGAGTAAGAGGATAGTAAGTTGAACTCTGATGATTTCACACCAGGTATGGAAGACATACTATTTTGCCCCTCCTACTTTTTCTGTTTTCAATGACCTGAGAAAATACAGGGAGAGGCTTTGCTTATTAGAGGAAAATGAACTGGAGTAGTTCTTATTTCTCTCAGTTTCCCACTCACAAAACTGTTCTTAGAGGTGGACAGGGACCGCCAGGCTCAGTAAAGGGAGGTTCAGGAGAAGGAGTCTGATTCCCCAGATGTACACCTGAGGAACTTTTCTTCCCCATGATTCAATTTGGAACATAACATTCTTGGGTTCAAAGTTAGTCTTCCAGTGACACCCACCACTTGAAATGAGCTTTTCAGTTACTCTGTTGTTTTAAAATCTTAATAACAGCCCCACAATAGGCATGCCATTCTTCTTAGAGTTATTTATTTTTCCTACAAACCCTCCCAGAGAGTAATTTAAAAGCTTCCATTCTTTAGCTGGAAAAGATGATGTCCTTTTCTTATAGAAAAATCCTAAGCCTTTCTTTTGCATATCCAGAAACAGAAGTTTTCATACACAAATGGGACTGATTCTGAGTGACAATGTTTAGTGACGGTCTGACAGACAATGCTCTGCTATTTTTTTCTTTTCCTTTTCCTTGAAGTTTGGCATCACAGATGTTTTAAACTCACTCTGTCTTAGCCTTGATAGTGTTATCCAAAGCCTGAAAACATTTACTGCTGCTGAGTCTAAAATATTTAAAATCCCAGAGCTCTGTTGCAAGCAGGGAATATTAAAAAGGAGGGAATGGTGGTGGAGGAGAGGCACCATGCTGCAAAATGTTAAGCAGCTGCTGATAAGTCAGTGTTAAGTATACAGATGGAAACAGACAGGTGCGATGCATGGTTGCTTAGAGGAGCACTTAGTCAGTATGCAGTTCTCCCACCAAGGTGACCCACTTAGTGAGGTAAGCCTCTAAGACAGTGGCTGAGAAAAGCTACATCCATTCCCAATCATAGTTTCTCATCCCCAAGTCTAAATTGGATGCTGGAATTTCAGGTGGAGCTAAGATTCCAGTGAGTTCAAAGGGAGTCTGCTCTTTCTTCATGCAAAGGGCTCCCCAATGATTTGAATCAGTAACTCTGTACAGAAAATAGTCTTCCAGGAATACCTATCATCAACCAACTTAGTCTATAGGGAAACCTGCTTTCCACAGAATTTTGAGACAACTAATCCCTTAGTCATGGGAGTTCATTTATTTCTTCAAAACATTATTAAGGACTAGCTTCCTAAGCAAGTGATGGGCAATCATGGGAAGGCTGGAGATGCTACTCTATACTACTACTACTACTACTACTACTACTACTATTACTATTACTAAACCTACTTTGTACCATAGCAGCACCCAAATGCTTCTTCACTAAACTTGACTTATCTTCTGTTCCTCTAGAGTGACTGAGATAGCTATCATGCAAAAAAAGAGCATTTTGAAAAAGACTCAGTTGAGTATGACCAGTAATAAAACAGTATGCAGTTTACTCACTTTAGAAACACTCTTTTTCCTAGTAGACCACCTAAGGAAGCAATTGCAAAAGCATGCCCTGATTTACTGTGCCAAAAAGACACATACTGAACATGTTCTTTCTTCCTCATTTAATCCACAAGGTGACTGGATTTGTGGTGTAAGGACCTCATTTTTAAGAGATCTCAAGGGCAGTATTCTATAAATCCACAGAAAAGGAGTGAAGTAGCCCTAGGTAGAATGTGTGGTCTCCATTTCTACAAGGTCCTTCATTGTCAAACATTGCCTTACAAAGAGAGCTAGTTTTTAAAGGATGCTAAATAAGCATGCATTAGTAACCACTGAATGTCTTCAGTGACATTACCACTCAACATCTACCCTAAGAACTCCATAGCAGACACAATGTACTCTTATGTTATTGATGACAGATATAAGATGTACAGTCTCTATGGCTTGGTGGAAAAACTATTTCTTATAGAACAAATCTCATGCAAACAGTCTGACTTTATTATATTTTGCCTCAACAGTGCTATGAAATGCAGTGATCTGGTCTGAGACAATCAGATGGAATCTCCTAAAAATGTGCTTTTCAGAAGTTTGCCATGAACTGGACATAAGGTATTGGCAATAGTTCAACAAAATATTGAAAACATTTAATATTTTCTTACATATCCATGATATGAAACCACCAAGGGATTTTTAGATCCAACTGAACATAAAAATGAAAATATTTATCTTAGGAACCATAAATAAAGTATTTGATATAGTACATGGGTGATTGAGAAAGAGGGCATGATACACCAAGAAGCTGATTCTGGAAGTAACATCTAAGTGATGTATACTGTATTTATGACTAGAAAGGCCCAAGTGTGATTTTATGGGTGATGAAAGAAAAAGAATGTCTCAATGTTTCAATTAGTCACCAGTGAAGTAGCCAAGACTAGAGACATTGTCACTGTTCACAAAGAAAAATCTAGAGCCCACGTTTTATAGCAGTCAGAGAGGATATATGACACTTTACTCAATGAGTACTGTGTGGTACTGTCATCTAATCTCCAGTAACATAGGAGTGAAGAAGTCCAGAATAGGGAAGGCATTTCTGCAGACTCTTCAACATGGTGCATGTTGTATGCTATATTTCTGGTATCCTCTATATGTCACTTTATTAATTTAAATTTGTATTTTAGAAGTAATAAGCTGATTGCATATTTAGAAATGAGTGTTTCTGGCATATGAACATTTTTTGTAATGTCTTGAGAAAAGACATTTAACTATGGATGTTGTAGTTTGTTCTGGTTGTATAAAGGCAGTGAGGATGGGGGCAGGTAACTAGGAACTAGCATCCTTGTTCATGGAATGAACTAAAAAGTCAGATCTCTATCTTGAATCATGATTCATGATTTTACTTTGATTGATTATCCTTGAGTTTCTATGAATTCTATCATACAGTTTCTCTGAATTTAATCTGAGAGCTGACCAACAACCATACATGAGAAAATAAAAAAGACAAGGGCTGGAAACCTCAAGATTTTAAGATCAGTGGTGCTGGGAGATAGTGCTATGCCGTCATGTTGATACCAGTCTCTGCTAGACTAGTCACCAGTCCATACTGACCAAAAGTTCTGACATTGTTGATGACAGTGATATTACTCCTCTTACAATTATTAACTGATAGTCTTTTGACCCTAAATGTGTCATTATTGGGTGTGGTCACTATAGCCAGACTGTAAGCTTAATGGACTCTTTCTTCAATGACCATTTCAATTCTGTCTATATGTATTGAGTTCTAACTCTGTGTGATATAGTTAGTTGTTTACAACTTGATAATTGTAGAAGACATTTCTTAAAATTCCACTAGAAAATATAATAAAGACATCTGAAACTCATGCCAAGCTAGAAGTGGTACTTATTATTGAGTTTCATTTGGACCTATAAACTACTATATATGTTAATACAAATGCTTTATTCATATGTTTTCAAAATTTTATTTAGTTTACTTGATGAAAATTGTTTGTTTTGTCTACAATAAGTATTTGCACCGCATGCATGCAGTGCTGTCTGAGGCCAGAAGAGGGCATCAGATCCTCCAGAACCAGAGTCACAGACAGTTATGATCCATCTCCTGGGTGCTGGGAACTAAACCCAGGTCTTCTAGAAGAGCAGTGCTTTTAACCATTGAGCCACTTCTTTGGCCCTAGACTATTTTATAAGTATGTGAAAATCTCATACTAGAACATTGATTTTTTTTCTTTTTCTTTCTTTTTTTTTTCTATGACTACTTAGACAAGGTTTAATTTCAAATGTAAGAGCACAATATCTTATTTTAGTCTTTATTTACTATAGAATTTATACTTCATATTTTGTTTATAAGCTGGAGCCATGAATAGTGAATGTAACTTGTGAATTTAAAAGGAAAGCATTGAATTAAAAGATCCATGGAAACAAGAAAATCAAAATGAATATAAGCATTATTGTATCATTTTATCAGATGAAAAGAGACATGCACAAAGATAGAGACCAAGATAGACAGACAGACAAACAGATAGACAGAATAAATTATAGAAAAAACAGCTACTAAGGAACCTGAGAAGCCCCAGTAGAGAGGATGCTCATGACCTATAAAAAAAAAAAAAACTGAGAAACATCCCCATACAATGACCCCAAAGTACATCCACAGTAGGTATAAATAAAGAAATTAAGAGCTGTCAGAAAAAGACAGTGAGCTGTTACAATTTTGTACTCCTTTGTTAGACTACTAAAAAAAAAAAAATACAACATGGCTCGCACTAAACTGGAAGTTCTAATTTGCCCAAATGCATCTCCTAAGCCCGCTGCACTTAGCTCTTAGGGAAAGTGGGTACTGAAAACAAAACCGTTGTAAAAGTGTGTCTATGTCTTTCCCTTTGCTCACTTTCTCCCCTGTGTAGTGGCACATCTACTTCTGTAGAAACCTGATGGCACAGAGGGAAAGAATGTACTCAAAATAGTCTGGGTGTGTTGTGACAGGGTAGAGGAGAGAATTGAAATGTTTGGCAGGTTAGTCACTGAGGATAAGGGTCAAAATCTAACGCCCTAATCCATTGTGTCTAGTTTCTCTCCAATGGGATCCATGACGAATGATAAAAGTTAATCTAAATGCTTTATTAAAGATATAAATAGCATCTTCCATGTCTGTTTTACAAAGCACAGCACTGCCAAGGAGACAGTATATTTTAAGTCCTTCAATGTGACTGTGTATAAACATGAAGAGTATTTGTTTAGCTTCCAGTTAGCTGTAAAGGATAAAAGTGATTTCCTAACATAGACAATTCATCACAATACAATTCCATGAAGCATAGATTAGAAGACAAATAATCTATTAAGCGTAGATCTCAAGTCACCATTCATCTCCTAAATCTAATGCCACTCAAAACTGCTTATGTTTTACCTCAATACTGACCATCTCAGTTCACTTAAAAATAACTACTGAAACATGCCTATAATGTGTCCATATCTGTGAAGTGGGATGAACTTTAAATGGTAAACTTTGCTTTTCACAGCAAGGCTCAAATTTGCACATAGTATTCTCCTGTTACAATACTATTAACAGGTTGGATATCCATCTACACTTATCTAGAGGCATTAGTGTTTTGTAACTAGGTCACACAGGACACTAGAGCATTTGTCACACTCCATCTCTTAGTAATACTTGCTTTGCCAACACACACACACACACACACACACACACACCATTTACATATTCTATAATTTCAACCGATGTCCTGTTTCTAATTTGTGATTTTAGTCTTTATGAGTTAAAGAGGTTAACTACTTATTGATTTGCTCTAATTGTTTCTCAAATAAAATGCTATAAGTATGAAAAACCAAAAATGACCTTAATCACACTTTAGATTCTACCATAGGATATGCCCTTGAAAAACCATTTAGTTCTTTTATACCTCGTTTTCCTTATCTGCACTAGGACAACCTGGTGATCTTTGCATCCTAAATGGTATAAGATGACTGAAGACTCTTGGTTATATCCTTGTGGTTGAGACAAATATAAACATATAATTTAAAAGCACAATCTATCTGTCCACTATGTTTTTGTGACTAGTTTTATCATTGTTTTATTAACTGAAATGATTCTATTACCAAATCTTGTAAGTAGTACAGTGCCTGCCACAAAGACCTCCACATTTTTAATTCCTGGAAACTGATTATGTTATCATAGATGACATAAAAAGTATTTAAATGGCAAATGGTGCAAAGTCTGTTAAGGAGTTAACTTTAAACAAGTAAATAATTTTTTATGGGCTTGAGGTAATCAAAGGTGACATTAAAATGGGGTATTCAGGCTAATATCTGAGTGTGAGTGAAGTTATGTGAGCAAAGTGGTCACTGATGGTACTGAAGGTGCTATCTGCCCAGAGTAGCATGTAACTCTTCTAACTGGGAATATAAGAAAAAAAAAATCTTTTAGAGCCTGACATAAAAGCATAGTCTTTTTGCAAACTTGAATTTAGCCCCATGAAGCTTATTACTGACTTCTTAATTATGAACTTAATATAACAAATTTATGTATTTTAGAATCCCTATAAAATGACTTAGTAATATTAACAAATGTTTAATCTGGTTTTCAGGTAGATGTCTTAAGTTACAGGGAGCATGATTATACCAAATATTGTGCCCAAATATTCCAGTCAAGTATAGGTATGATAGTAACCTCTCTGGGAGCAGAAGAGGGGCAGAGAACTTTGCAAAAAATGGTTTATTGTCACTAAATATTCAGCACTAGGGACAGTGCAGCCACCATTTCCAGTCAGTACCTTGGAGAGAGGACACACAGAGTTGCTAAGCCCAGTCCATGAATTTCTCCATGTGCCAGCCTCTTCTAAGATGTCTGAGATTTAGAGAGTGATTATGTCAATTGTAAACTAAGAAAGAAATATTTTAAAAAGCATTTGTTGTGAATTAGCTCTTTGGTCACAATTGATTTCTCTCATCTGAGCATTGCTAAAGCCCTTAGGAGCCAGAGTCCTGCATCATCTTTGACCCAGTGATGCATATGGCATGCAGCTTCTGGGAACTTTTCAAGTCTGAACTACTTTTTCCTGATCTCTCTGCCAATTCCTTCCTTATGGCCTATCTTTATAGACCAGTAGTAATGCCGACTTAAAATACAGACAAACTGAGCTCACACAGAAGAGGGAGAAATTAGGATCAAATCCATAAAATATTTATTCATTCACTTAGTAAATTGTGTTTACTTAGTGCCTCTCTAATAGCATGCATACCCTACATGTAAGAAATACAGGTGAACCAGGACAGGGTATCATCTCCAACTGCCTCATGTAGAAAAAAAATAAAAAAGAATCAAGGATAGATTCCAACCAGATAATAATAATTATCATAAAATTTACAAAAAGAAATTAACAAAGATGATCTACTATGCTATTTATCAAATATTCATAGTTTTCTCTTTGGTGCAATGAGATAGGATAGTGTGATTAGATCTGTTTCTGATCCATGAGTAACACTGATGGAACTTATTGCTAAGTATTTCATTACCAGTGTGAGAACTTTCTAGGCTCTTTTCCCTCTGATTTCATCACAGTTTTTGGATTGTTAGCAATACCACTCTGAATCCCTGGGTGATTCATTCCCACCAACATGGATATGTTGTCAGAGCATGGAATAAAACTTTTCTGCTTTCGCCAGAAATTATTTTGTTTTATTCTACAGATTATCCTATTGTGACTTAAAAAGATAATCTGGAAAACTTGATATCTAGAATCTGAAGTTGATGCAGAAACAAAATGATATGATGAATAGGTGATGTCAGGTTATAGTGGAAGAATATTTCTGGTAGAGAAAAGAGAGAGGGTAAAAGGTTTTAGCTATCAGCATGTATGTCCAAAATAGTGACAAGCAACTCCTAACCAACTTGGATATAGGTCTTAGTTCAGGAAAATGCTAGTTGTCCTTCCTATTTCTTACCAAATATTTTCCATTTTCTTATATAAGAATGGTTTAAAATATGATAGATATTATAGCCAGTATCTAAAACTCTTACCTTGATATGCAAGTTGTAAATTATTTATTCCTCTAAAATTACTGTTTTAGATGTAGTAATTTTGTTACCATCTTTATTCAGTAATCAGAGTTAGCATTTACATGTTTGTGAATATGATGTTCATGTGCATGTGTGTGCCTGCTCTTGCTGTGTGTGTGCTTTTCATATTGTGTATATGCAGATAAGAAGACAAACTTGGTTGTTGGTCCCCATAGTCTATCTTGCTTAGATGGTATCTCTTTGTTGTTTGTAAGTGTATACAGTAGTCTAATTGTCTTTGAGCTTGGGAGAAATGTCCCATTTCTGCCTCCTATCTCTTCATAGATGCACTGGGACACAACACTTGTGCTGTCCTGGATTCTGTGGACTTTAATAAGTACAGCAAGTTCATTACATATCTTCCCTACCTATAGTTCTTATAATTATACATTGAGACAATAATTATATGATCATGAATAATCATTAGTTAATGTTTTATTGATACAACAAATATTTATTCAACAACCACAATATTCCTTATCCTAGAAAAGATACCTAAAATAAAATGTTAAGCAAAATAAATTTAATATTAAGTAAGTAACCATTAAAATTCATTGGAAAATTTAACTATGATAGTGGAATGGAATAAAAGTCTACTTGCACTAACAGTCCAGAGTAAGAGAACTTGAATCTGCCTGCATACTCAAAACTGATCTGCCTAAAGCAATGAAGTTTGAGTTAACATAAACAATTGAGTATAAATTAATAGGTAAACACTATAAATAGAGGTTTGATAGAAACACTGAATTGCAGTCAGATACTTTGTGGTTAGAGAGAACATGGGTAGCTGAAAAAAAAAAAACAGTGCAAATGAAGTAAAGAGATTCACAGTCTTCACAAAAGAAGGCATCAGACAGGCATGCATGAGGAAAGTCAATAAAAGTAGTAGAGGCTCACAGAGGGTTCACATGTGTTTGCTGAAAGATTACAATAAAGTTTATTTCAACAAATGCATTCTTGCCACAAAAGGATGGGTGGGAAGGGGTCAAAGGACAAGGAGAAAAATGAATACAGCTAAAGTTGAAGTAAAATAATAAACTCTGGTTATGGGTGTGACCATAAAAGGTAGGTGATGATTTCAAAATATATGATGGGAAGTATTTTCCAAAATCTAGTGAAGACCAGATATGGTTGGTAGAATGGATTCTAAGGATGACATCCTACAATGTTGTTGTCCCTCATGTAAACCAGAAACACTGGAAGAGAACAAAGCTCTCAGGAGGAGGTATCACATTGAATGCACTGAATCTGAAGGACCTTTGAGACAAACAAGAAGGGTTGACAAAGAGACAGTTGAAAATACAGATCTGGAACTCAAAATAAAGGTCTAAGCTAGATATATAACCTTGTGAGTCATTTGCTCCTAGGTGGTAATTGAAGCTGTGGGCAAGACTGGGACTGCCTACGGAGCAGGCATAGCAAAGGAGGAGCAATGCGCAGGAAGCTTGACTATAATGGAAGATCAACAGGGCAACGGGAGCACAGCAGGTGCAGACTGAGACTCCAGTTTGATTAAGACCAAGACACATGCCATAGATTCAGATTCTGCCCTTACCAGAACTTTAAATAGTGTGTGCACCATGACACAAGATCTCTAAAAGAGATCATACTCTATTAACTAGAATTTTAGACTATCTGAATGAAAGAGTAAAGAATAGGAATCTTCTCCCAATTCAGATACTTTCTTTACTTATAAGTTGTTCCAATATTGGGTATTTATATATCAAAGATGCATTTCACTGGGGCTGGAGAGATGGGTCAGTAGTTAAAAATCACTAGTTACTCTTACAAAGGACTAGGATTTGATTTCTAGCATCTATAGGGTGGCTTACAACCATCTGTAACTCCAATCTGATGACCCCTTCTGGCCTTCAAAGAACCTATGTGCTTGTAGTACACACATATACATACAAACAAAATACTTGTACACACAAAATTGTAAAATAATTTTAAAAGATCAATTCCACTATCACTGGGAAAGTCTGAAGTGTGCACAGATAAAATCTTATGTTTTAGGACTAAGGTAGACCCATAGTAGCCTATTTGGTCAAAAGCCAAAATTTCAGCACCATCCAGACAGTTGATGAATTCTTACCCTGAAAAGCAGACAAGCAAATAATTGTCTTCTGTGCTTCAAAACCAGATGATTTAAAAAACACTAGAAGCCATGTTTCTATTGTAACTCCTTAGTAATTATGAAGACCATCTTCTCTTATTTTACATAGAAACTTCTAGACTGTGTTGTCTGATTTCTAACCAATAGGCAGCTGTACCTAAAAACTAAGGAACTTTTGAAAGCAAGAAAACATAAAGTGGATGGTTGACTAGAGTCTTGGCAAGAGTGTTAAAAAGGAATGTTAATAACAACTACCTCAGAAAGCAGAACAATTTAGGGTAATGAACACAACATACAGGCCCTTTTACCTGAATTCCCATCAAGCTTTTTTTTTTTTTTTTAAGTTTCAGTTGTCCAAAAAATTCTGAGGTTGGCTAATGTTGTTATTTTTTAATGTGTACATTTAATATTAATTTGGTAGGTTTGTCAACTTCAGTTTTTTTTTTTTAATGAGCACCTTTGAACCTCTCATTTAAATGTGAGCTGAATAACTACATGAGCATAGACCAATCATGGCAATAGCTAAGAATGCAAAATGGCATTATTTAAAAGTACATTTAGACTAAGTCTATTGTTCTGCTATGGCTGCTGTAACATGGTCCCACACACAATGGGTGTCCTAAAGACTGGAAATATATAGCCTCAAGTATTTAAGAACAGAAGAAAACCATCAGCAAAAGGTTGGCAGATTTAGTTCTTCCACGATATGAGAAAATGATTCATTCTAGGCTTCTCTCTTGGGTGTGTAGGCAGATGACTGTCTGGATGTTTTCATGGCATTTCCTCTTTAGGAAATACTTTCCCCAAAGCTGCCCTGATGATAGTTTGCCAGTTATAATGGACTAGTGTCCATCTTCATGATTTCTTTTGAAGTTGGCAAATACTGGACCCCCAAAGGTTCTACATTCTGGGTACTTGGCAGTAAAATTTCAATATATAAATTAGAAATGATGGAGACACAATTTAAACCATGATAATTAGTATTTGTAAAAAATAATATACAAACAAAGTAATAGATATGAAATTCTGCACCCACCATTAAGGATGATCAGAGGCATACTCCAAAACCTTAAAACATTAGTAATATTGATGAATTGCCTTAAATTCACTTGCCTTATCCTCCTTGTGTTCAAAGGCAATTTAATAATTGATGACCAGTTATTGCATTTCCACAAAGCTTACCAGAATGAGCCCAGAATTCCACATTTTTTCCTTCTCTAATTCTTTTGCAATATTGTTGCAAACAAGAACTGTATATTGATTATTTTAGTATGCATGATGGACAGCATTGTGTTTTGTACATGATCTATCATTAAAAAAGAATATTTTGAGGTGAATTGAATTGAAAGCCAAGCTGGGATTATACATTTCCTTAGTGTCTGTGGAACTGTGTGAAGTTAATTGACTTACATAGGAGATTGCCTAAGCTTCGTTCACCAAGTTCTAATTAAGTAAACTAATGAAAAATTGACAAATGGTGGCTCAATTAGGCCCATTTCATCTATCTTGTTGTGTGGACATTCACTGGCCTTGTATCGCACACGAGTTATAATGAGCTGGGGTAGATTAGAACTCTTGTTTAATCCCTGTAAAATGAATGCATGCATTTGATGGTTCCACTTTTTTCCAAGAGTCAGGTAAGTAGCATCTTATATTCAGCTAATAAGAGTAGAACAATTACTGTTAATAATTTCTTTTCAAATGTTTCCCAAAGTCACATGCTGCTAACTGGATTGTGAGAAGTGTAATTACTCATAAGGAAAAGATACTTTTATACATTGTTCAGTAATTTCTGTACATAAACTGATGTCAGTTTTACTGTCAAGAAGGTTACACTTTGACCTTTCCTGTTTTAAAAAATATCCATGCATCCCAGGCTGGCTTCAAACTTAGTAGAAAACTGAAGGCAACCTCCATCTTCTCATCTTCTTGCAATTTTTTGAGTGCCAAGATGACATGCATATGTTACCTTGCCCAAGTTTATGAAGTACTCAGGTGGAACTCAGTGCTTTGAGCATACTAGGAAATCACTCTACCAACTGAACTACAGAATCTACCCATGGGCCAAGTTTTGAAAAATTTCTCTGATTATGCAATCTATAGTTACATGATTACTTCCTTTTCTATTACATGCTCTTTTCAGTGCTGACAACTATAAAAACAATCCTTTATGTGTGTGTACTTTTTTATTACTGATCCACCTCCTCCCCATGTTTGGATCCGAGCTGTTACAGACTACAAGACTTTAATCATTCCTTCTTACTGGTCTCTTACCCAACAGGGACTGGCCAAAGTAAGAAATCAGGTAATATAAAAGTGTGGCTCTGCAGTGCTACTCATAAGACCAATAAGATTCCTTACCTCATTCTTTACACATCTTAAATCTCCTGCCTTCAAGATTTTGCACATCCATCTCTCTTTTCTTCTGTAAGCTTCACTTCCTCACTTTTTTTAGGAATCTTCTCAAGAGAAACTTTGCTACCTAAAATCCCCTCTGTTTTCCAAAAGCTGCATAATATCTTGCTGTGTTTGTTTGATTGTTCTTTATTCCAGCTGAAAAATAGATAGTGGGTTTCTGTTTGATATCCTAGATGACACTAGACATATCAGAAAAACTTTGAGAGCTAGACATTCATTCCCTGAGATGTATGGAATATTGTTGGCTTCAGCTCATAGCTTATAAACTCCATTCCCCTGGAAACTGTACCTGGGCAGGAGAATCTGAAGATCACTTCTCATAACTGGTTGATAAAAAAGTTGACCAGCTTCAGTGTTACATCTAGGGGTTTTCTGACGTTCTTTTGCTATTCAGTAAATCTTAGTTTAATGCTTTCCTCTACCAAAACTCCTTTACTCTTTCTGCAATTCATATATATTGGTGCTTAATGAAACTACATATACACAAATCTTGACTATATACCCATGTTCTTGGGAATGTATGATAGGGTACAAGCTAGAGCTTAGGTAAAGTGCAAAGCTGAGAGAATAGGGATCTTTTATAATTATTCCATTCTTATTCACGATTTAATGTCTACAGTCTAAAACAATGCCTAAAAGATGTTCAAATAACATTTTTTGAACAGGTAAATGAGTAATAGGTAGACAGCTCTTCTAGGGGTTAATTATGGACATAGAATAAGTCTACATATTTTTTACTTGAAGACAATTCAGAGCAGCTTTCAGGAGGTTATTCTTTTGAATAAGGAATGTTAGCATGCTAAGAATAAGCTTTATGAATAATTTATTTTGCAATCTTAATTTCTACTTTCCAGTGTGATCTCATAGATACTCAGAGTTCTTGCATTGTGATATCATAGCTCAATTGATCTTCCTAGAAACAATAGGGAGAAGACATAAAACGTCTTTCCTAAACAAAGAAGCTGAATATTGGACAGTTAACATGGTTCCTCTGAGGGCACTTTTCATTCCATGACATAATGCATACACAAACTCAGATTTGTTTTTATTGTCATAGCTGTGTTTATGCTCTTTGATTCACTGAGAACAACCCACGCTACCAATGATTACATATTAAATTTATATAACTACTATGTCGTGCACACAGATTCCTGGATTGTTCAGACATTATTGAAAACTGATTTCTTTAATTAAGAGACCAGACATCTCTCTTTGATTAAGACCCAGAAGTTCTGCTATGATGTTAAAAGAAGTGAAAAATTTAATGAACAAAATGTATTGCTTTTAAGATTCATTTGTGAAGCTCTTAATAAACACTGCAGGAAACAATAATAATTGTACCCCAGGTTTCAAGAAATCTCTCTGAGAATCACTGATTGTTCTGTTACTACAGAGATGCCAATGACATGCCAACATAACACATATAAATTTCAATGGAAGATAAATGCATTTTTTACTATTTATTATTACAAAATTGCATTATATAGAGATTTGTCTTTATGAGTCTATGTATAAACAAAAGAAAATTTAACTACTGATGTTAGCTGATTTGTTTTTTAGATGCACATTAAATTTAGTACTTGGCTCACTTCAATATCAAAGCCAATAAGACTAGAAGTGATTAGTGATATTCAGATGCTAAATATTTTAGAACAATATGTTTTTTCAGGGCATGGACAATACCATGGCATAATACCCAATGAAACTGCATATCTGAAATTACCTGCTTAGCTGAACATCACTGAGTGTTCACATTAGCTAGGTCTCATGGAGATCCTGCTTCCTGTAGACAGCTCTCCATCCTGGCCAAAGGACCAATACAGACTCATGATTGAGAAAGGTTGGGCTATCTGAATGAGTGGTATTACTGACTCATACTCTGAATTCATCAGACAGAACCCTTTCCTGAAACTGTGATATGGACAAGCTTTGCTATACACAATCTACACTACTTTCAATTTAACTCTCAGAAATAATACCTATACAAACCTTGGTAAAGAATTTTCCTGCTTCTGCTGCTCTTTTACCACTACATCAAACATGCTGTGTTATAGCTTTACCTTCTAAAATGACACAAAGCCAGAAGCAATCTACTGGGGAAATGTGACCAGTAAGAGTATAGCAGAGGGACAAGGGAATGAAGGAAAAGAGAAGAGGGAAATGAATAAGAACAATGGGTGCATGGAAATACTATAGTAAAATACATTACTTTCTATGATAACTTAAAAAAAAGACTAAAATTGCCAATTTCCTCCTGGAGCAGGAAGGGATACTGCTAAGAGTATGGAATCTCATGATATAAGACACACGAAGCCCTTCTCTGATGCCATATAAGCAAAAAGCAATTGCTGAAACTCCTCAGTGGAGCTGCCTATAAGCTGGGCAGAATTCCACTGATGTGCCTTTCATCACAATTTCTCAATATTGCAACTGTCTATTCATCCATGTTGCTTTAAGTAACTCCTCAGCCATCCTAACAGTAAACTCACTGACTCACTAAGCTAGACTGGGCTACGGTGGATGTGTATACCTGGAGTGTGTATATCTATATTCAGGTCTCCCCAGGAAAAGAGATGGGAACCATTTAAACCCACATGACTATATTCTTTTTAGCATGTATTAAATGATGCAAATGTAACAGACTACAGGCATTACAAAAAGACTATTCTCCACTTAATGGAACATGGCTTTGCCTAGCAACAACTCCCCTCCCCCTCAAATAAAACACACCGTGTACAAAAAGTAACTGTTTCTCCTTAAATGCTCAAGAAATATCTAGAAAACATTTAAAGCTACTTTGATGAGAGGCAATAAACACTTTCCCAAATTTTGGAATGTTTTGCATTTTGAGATGGTTACTGTTAAAAATGTGGTTGTAATTTCTAGAAATTATTTTACCATGTGCATCCAATGGAGAAAACTATATATAAACTTCCTGAGTTCAACAGGAACAAAATGGGATTAGATTGTAACCATGAAACAAGATATGGTAAAATAATAACACCATAGCCAGCATGGCAGCCTTAAGAGAGAAATAGTACCAAACAGCTATATCACACTGACTCTGAAAGGAGGAGCAAATGCACCTTCTGTGTCACCATCTGAATCTACACAATACAACTATATTTCTGGTATTTTCAATTACAAATTTCCCAATGCATTTATAAGCCATCTTCTCTTGTAACTTTTATATTTGTTCTGATATGTGATGAGAGATCTGGGAAGGGACCTTGAAAGTCATTACAGCTTGTAATGTATAGTCATCAGAGGAAATACATTGTTGAAAAGAACCTAGGCTCCATTAACTCCAGCACCACTTGGCATGAGGGTTAGGGTAGTCCACTCAAATAGATCTGAGTTCAGTTCCTTTTATAGAAAACATTGTCAAATACTCAGTATCCTTAACTTCAAGGCCTGTGCATAGTCAAATGAGTCAAAGTCATCTATAATTGGAAAGGATATATTAGAATAAAGCACACTTTTCTTTTTACAAAAGATGCCTATGTCATAAAATTGACAGAACTTAAACATTACTCTTTTCCTTTCCTCTTGATCTTGACCCATGTTTTATGCTCAGAAAAATGAAAATAAAATTAAAAACTATTTCTACTGAGTGGCTGCAGAGGAAGTAAGTGTGTGCTGTCATTTTCATGACAAGATCATGTAGTCATGCTTGTCTTGTAGCATTAAGAATCTCCTTGTCATACTATCAACTATTGCAGAAGTTCAGAATAAGCCTGTGTTCTGCAAAGCTTGAGGAAGCACCTCCCAATTTGATGAACAATATGTTTGTGGGGGGGCATGAATTCTAAGTCCAAGTGTCAGTCAAGATGCATATTATATTTGTTCTGCCAATGGGAACTGAGAGCTCCATCACTCATGCATTCAACAGCTAGGTTTTCCTTCTACTAGTTGGGAGTCCCTGCATCCATTGCTGTTTCTCAGTCCTCCAAGGAAGGATCAACACACATCATGTTCTCCTTCCCCATAATGTCCCTGAATACTCAATTCCAGATGACTAATTTCTCCTATTCCAACACTGGAACAACTACCCATATACTATATTCCACTTGTTATTTTAACTTCTCTACTTTGATTCTGTCATATAATTCAACAATTTGTGGGTTGAAAGCAGTTGTATATGAGAATCTGCACTTATTTATTCTTCAAAAATGTTGGGAAAAGCTCATAGACCTCTGATTGCCAAAGGAGTGAACTCAGTTCTGCTGTTTCTACCCTAGTTTTCTCTTTCCTGGTCCTGAGATCTTCCTCCATTTTCTTGCTGCATCCCATCTTTGCCCCCACTCAGCACAGCAGCACCTCAAGCTCATCCCATTCTGCAGTGACATTTTTCTACATTTTCTCCTATTCATCCTTTGGTCAGATGATGTACACAATTCATCCTGGTAGATTTCCTCTTTCTCCCTTTTCTCTCTTATGCCCCAGTGCCTTTTTTTTTTTTTCATTTTAATAGTTATGCATTCTTACCTTTCTTCCCAGAGGTCCTTTATGGCAGCAGCCCTTGATATTTCTTAGACTGGTTTGTTGCATAAAGATTTCTAAAAGAGTTGTTAGCAAGTCAGTGAGCCCTGTGATTTATGACTATTGCCCAGGCAGCAGCTTAGCTGGAAGAATTGAACAAAACACAAGCATCTCAGGGGAAACAAAGAGCTAATGTAAAATGCCTTAGATTTCTGTTTTCAAAGGGGATCTTTACAAGATTCTAGTAAATCCTCAGCACTTTATAGCAAAGGGTACTGCAGTTCCAAGACAGGAAAGTACTTACCAAAGGCCACATCTGCATGGGGGAGCAGAATGGAAAACCAGGAACCAGACATGAGTCTCCTGCTTGCATCTGATGTTCCTTTCTCTATCCCTTTTATGACAATCACTTTCCCAGTTTTTAAAGGTCTGGAACTAAGTGCAAGCGATGTGAACTCTCAGTCATTAATCCAGGGTTGCAGACTGCCTGCTGATGTCAAAGGAGTGACTTTATTCCACAGAAGGGAAGTTGCTCTGTCAACATTGCAGGAGCTCACAATTGCGTTGTTTTAAGAACAAACTCCCTCTCTGTTCTGACTTCTAAATTATAGGGGAGTGAAAACCATCTAAGTTCCTAATAAAGTTTTAAATAGATTACATCAATTGAGATTCTAACATTGAGTAGGTGCACTATCCCAAACAGCCTCATTGTCATCTGCTAGCAGGTATTTTGAGATAGTCCTGGAAGGGAGTTAATGGTGTCCAGGTTCTTGCTCAACTCTAAGACCCTTTAATCATTATCAATTTTATGCTTAGAAAAAGGAGAGTAAAGTCTGCCTGTTAGTCCTGGCAGCTGCTTGGAAGTGATTTGAATGCCTCCATCAAGAAGTTAACTCCAGATTTTTGTCAAAGATGTAACTGTGTGGAAAATGGGTTGAAGGGAGTAGATCTGGATGGTCTTCTCATGAGATTTTATACAAGTCAGAAAACTTGGGTCATATTTCTCCATGGGGGTACCCTCCTTGGACAAAATGTGAAACTTACAAATGCTATGCATGATTCCTTGGCATTCCCCTCCATAAACTTTTCTGGCAACTGAATTAAAGGAAAGTACTTCTGGATGAAGAAAAGAAATTATTTTAATTGTAGACTTTAATCATCCTTTTTGTATTAAAAATGCAAAGTTTGTGGTAAGTCCTTATAGTTTTACTTGCCCAGGACATATAGGATTGTATTTTATCAAGAGGAGAATTAAAAAAATAGAATTAGCAGATCAAATACAGGCTATTTAGTAGACTTTGAATTTACTACCCTACTTAACATTAGTTGTCTCAAATGTTTGATGATACCACACATATGCCTTAAGAGGTTTTTCTCAGCTAAAATACATATTTAATTATGTATGCTCCTATGGTTTTTTTCCTAAATATAGCAACTCTGTTATTAACTAACTAGAGTCTGCTGCCTCTGGAATTCTGGTAGTCTGTGGTTCTAGGAGTCGCTTGCTGCAGTGAAAGAGTCAAGAAAGGAAGAACATCAGAATACTGTAGAAAGAACATCAAATATGTTTTAAAAATCTGTTGGGATGTGTTCAAATGCAGTTCTACTTTATTTGGCAAAATGATGCCATTTGCCATCAATGTGAGACTTTAATTAAAGCTGTTAGAAATGTCCCTTTTATAATATTCTCATGGCATTATTAGATTTTTTTCATAACTTCTTGATAGGTAATATGCAGAAAGAGTTGTTTTACATATCAAAATGCTGAACTTTCAGAATTAACTTAGTTATTCAATTACAAGTCTCTTGCTTTTGAAATATTTGTTTCTAATTTCTCCAATGAATATTGCAAACTTAAGAAAAAGAAATGTTCTTTTGTAATACAATAGTAGAAATACAGAAGCAAACATTGGCATCCAAGTAAAGAAGAAACATCAACTGGGATTTTGAGATTTAAGGGACTGAATTAATAAAGTAGCTATTCATGTCTATTAATATAATGTAGGAACAGTCTTAAATATGGGATTGAAAATGACTAAAATTTAATATATGAATGCAATAAACATAAATGTAAATAATTAAAGAATAAATAATAATCAAAAGCAACAATTACTATCATGTCAAAATAATAAACATGTGCCTTTTTCATAGATTCCTAGTGGGAAATAATTTGTGGGGTACATATAAATTTCCAAGCACAGTGTCTGATAAACAAATGTCAAATAAGTATCAGTGATTATTCTTCTTTCTTTTCCTCTTGTTTATCACAAATTTAAACATAGGATTAAAATGTAGTACATTCAACAATATACTTTACAAGACAATAAAAAGGTATGAGTTTGAATAAATACACAAAATGATCCACAAAATATTATGAATATCATTTTGAATAAAAGTAGCCAGACAAATAGGAATGTGCTGTAAACTGTTGGCACATTCAGTAC
>PVIH01006199.1:93781-114103 GCA_004025045.1 Sigmodon hispidus | reverse complement strand
TGGTCACAGTTTGTCTTAAAAGCTATTTGTTAATGTACATTTTGAACCCTGTGTGTATGTTTATGTTTCATGAGCCAGTTCTTTATTGTACATCAGCCAACAAATTCAGAACCTTATTGTACATCAATCTCCAAATTCTTCATGGACACTCATTTTTTCATAGTTCACAAAGTCTAGTGTACATATACATTCTCTTCAGAAAAACAAATTCAGAGGGAAATGAGGTTTTAGACGCAGACATATTATAACATATAAAACTATTATATTATATATGTATATGTGCTATATTTGTATTACATGCAATATATTCTTAATTTAGGTAAGAAAATTTGAAAAGAAATGTTCAACATCTTTAGCAATCAGAAAATGCAAATCAAAACAACTTTGAGGTACCACCTTGCACCTGTCAGAATGGCTAAGATAAAGGACACAAATGACATCCTATGCTGGAGAGGATGTGAAGCAAAAGGAACACTCCATTGTTGGTGAGAGTGTAAACTGGTTCAGCCACTCTAGAATGCAGTATAGCAATCTCTCAGATCACTGGGAATCAATCTCCACAAGGATGTAGCAATACCACTTTTGGGCGTAAACCCTAAAGATGCACATTCATGCCTCAATAGCATTAGCACAACTGTGTTCATAGCAGCATTATTCATAATAGCAAGAACCTGGAAACAATCCAAATACCTCTCAACTGAGAAATGGATTAACAAACTGTGGTACATCTACACAATGGAGTACTACTAAGCAGTAAGAAAAAAATGATATTCTAAAATTTGCAGGAAAATGGATGGATTTGGAGAATATCCTCCTGAGATATTGTGAGAATATCTCATAAGCCCAGAAATATAAGCAGTGGATGTATTCACTCATTAGTGGACTTTAAGCAAACACATTATCTCATAGAAAGATGATGGGTGAATAAAGTGATTCAACACACACACACACACACACACACACACACACACACACACACAAATCCTTCTGGTCTGTCTGTAGAAGGATTGCTTAGCACAAACTTGTGGTGGCCGTAGTGCACCAGTCAGCATTAGCTGTGACCTACGGTGCTCTCTTCATTTGTAGCTGAGTCTAACCTGGCTTTAGGAGCTTTAGATTCTATTTTATGTTTCGTGTATTTTAGAGAAAAGAGAAGTTTTATTACCGTATTTTTTTAGATATTCTGCTTGTTTTACTTTTTTTATATAATGTTTGATACTGATTTTCCGAAAATCAATTTAAAAAACTAAAAAAAGAAAGAAAAAAGTCAGAAAAAAATAAAAATATGGTTCTTGATAGTTTTAAATATAACATTTTATTTAATTTTTTATAGTACAAACATTTTTTAAATACTCACACAAATACATTTTGTAACTATAAGCTCATAATTATGTGTACAAATTTACAGACTCCACAAAATAGACTATCAAATGGTGATATATGGGCCAAAAGAATAGAGTAGCATGCATCACTCTAAATTAACTCATATGTGGTAAAAATAAATTTACAAAGAGTAATCATTTATTTCTAAAAACTCAATCTTTAAATCAAATATTGTGACACCTGGGTATCAATAAGCCAAGTAATTCAGCAGAGTTATTAGCATTGGACACAGAAAAAATAAGTCAGCTTTAACAGATGATATACATTTGTGTGAACATTTTACTTAAATGCATGCAATTTCTTTTGAAAACAGCATAGCTATTATGTACTTCCATTTTTAGGTTTATATCCCTGCAGAGAACTTTCCAGTCTACACTAGAGTTTCGGACCCACTCTCAGGCCTCCTTAGCCTCAAATAAATATACTCAGGCTTACATTAATTTTATGCTGATCAGCCTAGGGCCCAGGCATATAATGTACTAGCTCTTTAGTCTTAAACTAACCCATCTTTCTTATCCTGTTCAGCCATGTGACTCAGTATTTTTTCTCAGCAGCATTTCCACTGTGTCTCCTAGCAGCTCTGGCTGTGGTATCTGAGTCTGTTCTTGTACTCAGAGTGTTCTTAGCCTGGTAACCCCACCAACACTTCCTGTCTGCCTTCATCCAATCAGCATTTTTACTAAACTAGTAGGTGGGATAATTATCTACAATGTTATAGAAAACAGTCCCACTACATATATGAATGTATGTATGTAATCTCTGCCTGGATCAACCAGAGTATCACATAAGAACTATTTTGTTACTATAAATTCCTAATAACTTAATACTTCCCTCTAGGTTCCACTTCTGAACAATTTCACAGTCACCCAAAAGTGTTACTCTGAGGATCAAACCAAAGTCAAGTTTAATAGGGTAGAGAGTAAGTTTAGGAGATAAAGAAGTTCTGTAGTCAGTCCTATGCTACTAGAATGCTGAGTTAAGAGAAATATGGGAGCTTTTATGATATGCATTACTTACTAGAATTTTAAGATTACTTATGATTGTTGGTGAAGAACAGTATCATCAAGATAAGATCTTGGGAAAGATCAGCATGTGAGAGACCACTCTCAGTGGACTAGGATTTTTTAGGAAGTAGAAACAAAAGTTGAGGGACTCTAAATTAGGAAAAAAAATAGTGATTAGATATTTGAAATCATTATGTTGGACATTAGGAAGCAGGTGTGGAAAGGATTAAAATCCAGAGACAGATGCAAGTTCCAAAATATCCTACATTGTAAGCCAGGCAAGAGAGTAAATTCAATTTTTAATATAATATAATGGAAAAATCAATGGAAGACTGGAAAAAGAATGATGCTCTGATATGATTTAATTTTTCCTGCTGCTGAGGAAAGAGTTTTGTAAAAATCAAGCACAAACCAAGTACCTGGCTTGGGAACAATTTCAATTTTGAATGCCATGGGAAGGGTGATGTTAGATGACAGGTGGAGGGCTGACAGTATATGAAGCTGATTTTCTCCTTGAGGTGTGACACCAAAAATTTCTCAGCATTCTTATGGTGGCATTAAGAAAGAGAAGAAACTAATAATTCAAGAGGAAGAATAAAGCTTATAAAAACATTTATTGTAATTGATAGCCTGCTTTGTTTCTGCCAGTGGCTTACTTGCTTAGTGAGAAAATCCATAGTTGATCATTTTGAATGGACAAGACTGGAAACCACAGTCCAAGGTATGTTATTATTTCTAATTCTTTTAAAACCCAACTATTGTGTGGCTGAGGAGACTGGTTATAGTGAGAAAAATGGAACTGAACTAATAATTGTAAAAAACAAACTTAATTAAGGGCTTGTGAGCTTTTTTATTTAAAACTTCACTGTACGTATTACTTGACATAAAGTGTGAAATTGTATTTGGACAAGAATGGTTTCAGAATCTAGTTCTAACAATTAGGTGTCACTTAACATGGTTAGGATGAGTAAAAACTATTGCAGCTTTTCTAGCATTCAATTCTCAGTTATTATAGAAATATATTTTTCAGTTAGTAAAACTTTGTACACTTATTCCTCCATTTCTCCAGAGAATTGGCTCCAGAACCCTCTGCATAAACCAAAACCCAAGTGCAACTGAGTGTATTTTACCTATGATTGAGAAATAGCTTCCCATCCGTTTCAAATCATCTCTATATCACTTAACACTTCTAAATCAGCGTACTTACTATACCAATATTCTTATCCTATGATATTGTCCACAACAAATGCAATGTCTGTGCATGTTTAGAAAAAACACATTTTCTTTTTCCAATATTTTATTCACAATTAATTGAATCAAGAAAAACCTTCTGTGAATGAACATTTATTCTTCTCTAATACATCATATCCCAACTGTTCTCCTCTTCCTCCCGTCTCCCATGAATCTAATAACTACCCACCTGTCAACCTTTGAAGATATTGAAATCAGAGTTTAATGTTCTATTTTTTCTCTATTTACATTTTACATAGTTTTGTGAAACTTGTTGAGTCTTAGTTCTCTTATCTAAGAATTTAATGATATACCTCTTTCAAAACACTGTAGTTTTAACAATTATTCCTTGTGTTTCTTCTCATATTTTTATTTTCTAGTATGTAGAAGAATGGATTATTTGCATATATAAATAGCATACAACATGTATAATCTTTCCTCAGAATTTTGATTTTAGTCACCTCTAAGATTTAAACAAAAACAGGAAAAATAAGTCTATAAGAGACTCACCATGCAGATGTTTTTTGTAATGAATGTGTGCAAGTGTTCTGAAGAAAGTTTTGTCATAACAAACCTGCCACTAGTTTCTTTGATTTCTGTAGCTTCAATAATGTTCAGTGTTTTTGGTTTAGGACTTGTTTTCTTTATTAATGAGTGACTGTATAAGCCTTTGACACTCTTATAATATCTTCGCTTTCCAGGCTGTTTGCAATCTATTCTACCATGAATTTTCCTGCTTTAGAGAGAAGACAGGCAGCAAATATTTCTTCTTCCATCCACCTCTTTTGTTTCATCTTTCAGCTTAGGGTACTAACTGTTCCATGAATATGGAATATCTATGTGTTCTTGTCTACATCATTCTCTGGGGTGGTTGATATAGCAAAGAATTGGGGAATCTGGAGAGCAAGCAGTGCTTGTGGCATAAATCATCAGATGCTAACATTTTAGCCAGAAAATATCAAACTTGTAACTGGGGGTTAGTTAAAATTGACAGGGACCTTTAATTCAACCACAAACTTCTAGAGACAAACTGATAACCATGTAGCTAGGACAGGCATGAGTTCATCCTTTGGACTCCAAAGTTAACAAAAGCAAAACTATAACTCATAGTAATCAATTTGGTGCTACTTCTAGGGTTGGAAACCATCCTCAAGCTTTTGACATGTAGAACATCCTTTATTGATCCAAGTTAAATACAATAGCAATTGAATAAATTTATCTTCTTTGTTTGACCCTGAAAATTAGGGAGCAGTTTTCTTGCTTTATGTTTAAGTCAGCATGGACTGAGGAGTCAGCTTTCATTTACACCTCAATAAAAGACTCATCAGAAAAAGATTCAAAGATTTGAGTTCTTTATTCACTCCCAGTGAGCCACTGTTGACCCTGTCAATCCATAGCCTTCTTTTTCTACTTATTAAAAGTTTTTTTTTTTTTTCTCTCCTCATTTGTCTCTTTCTATTTAGGAGGATACTAAAAGGCAGCTCTCACTAATGTTAGTCTACTTCTCCCAGGGACAGAGGCCATTCTCCTGTAATTAGGTTCCCAATTCAATGCCTTAAGACAATGGTTCTCAACTAATTCTGAAGGTGGACTGTGTGAAACATAAGTAGATAGAAACCACAAACAAATAAGTTGTATTACCTAGATATTTAAAATTTATCAGCAGAGAAAAGAGATATGTACTGTGGGTCTTTACAGAAAAGATTAAAGAAACACTGCAGTATCTATTATAAAGACTGAAATATGTTTCTGGAACTAGATAGAGATTCATTTGGGGATCCAAATAGCCCCAATCATTTAGTTTATCCATAAGAACTGATGCCAGCTTTCAGAAATGGGTTGCTTACAAAAACACATGCAGCTTTTATACCCTAATTCTGCATGTGGCTTCCATATCTGGCCCAATACTCCCAATGATATCAGAATCTGCTTCTTGGCAAGGTTTTTTAAACTGTCCTGACTCCTCTTGTCTCATGTTACAAAATCTGTTCTATAAAAGATAAAGGTGAATGGTGCATGTTGTTCTTCAAAAAGGCTCCTCTTTTATTTATTTCTATCTATTAGGAAACAATTCCTTTTCAGATTGTCCCAAGTTACAATATTTTGTGCATTTTTATTTACTTTCATTATTTTTTATTTTAATAAACTAGTCTATTTCTTACCTATGCTTTTATCACCTATGAGCAGAAACACATGACTATGTTTTCAGTCATATAATAGGAAACCAAGAACTCCAAGATAATAACTCAAAGAATTCTTATTAAAATGCCTTTTTTGTACTTGTTTGGCTATATAAATTTTTGTTTTAAGAGAGCATGCTGTGAAATCATTAACAAAAATTAATATCATAAGACAATGTAATTTTATTTTTTTTCAATTTTAAGTTGTGTAACAATTTGGAATGTGCTTTTTATGGGGAAAGAATGACCTAAAATTAAACATTAAGACCTTTGAAAATTTTTTATAGAGTCAAGAAATGGTAGTGAGTGCCTTTAATCTCAGCACTTAGGAGGAGGGAGAGATAGGAAGATCTATGTGACTCTGAGGCAAACTTGGTCTACCAAGTTAGTTCTAGTACAGCCAAGACTACATAAAGAAACCCTGTTCTGAAAAACCAAATACATACACATAAACACACACACACACGCACACACACACATTTTTATATGGAAACATAGTGTTTACATGCTTCCTAATATATATATATATATGTATATCAATAACCATCCTTATACACACACATATATATACACACCTATCATATATGCACATACACATAAAGTGTTGAAGTTATTTCCAATACTAAAGGGACAATGTTTCTGCCAGGTAACACAAACCATAAAATAAATAATAAAAAACATTGATAGATAGGAGCTACCTTTATTAAAGCTGTGGATCAGTGGGATATCATTGATATGCTCCAACAATATAAGCTATTTCCATTGTTATGCATTACACCCCATAACTAGAACATAAAATTCCATTTAGGAAGATATCACATACCTGAGTTGTAGAGCCCTTAGAAACTATAATGACTAGCAAGGAAAGACACACCTGTGATGATATATTTGATAAAATCAGTCTGGACATCTGTCTGTCTACTTCAAAGATGTACTGACCTCAGAATAGAAGCCAGAATATGTGCTACATTGGACAAAAGGTTTTGCTCTTGCTTCCACAGGTGAAGAAAAGTTATGAATACCATTAAAGATAATAATTAAAGACTTGAATTGAACCAGAGAAACCTCATGAAAATAAGAACTGATGGTTCTTCCACCAATATTACAATTCTTTAAGTTGTAAGAAATACAAAGGGTTAGGGCAGGATTTACAGAAAACTAGAAATACCAATCCTGAAAAACTTAAAACACCTTGGACATCTGTGTAAAGCAGAAGGGAGGCTATCCAGAAAAATTTACAAGCAAAGGAGTATTGGACATATTGGTACCATTATAATATACAAGGTAAAAATCCCATTGATTAACCTCTATATATTTTTATTTGCAAGAGAAGTTAAAGTTCCAGTTTAATTACAATGTAGAGCTGCCTTTAGATTTGGAGTATGACTCTCTTCTTCTCTAAATCCAAACATACTTGTTAAAAGAAAATGCAAAATGTCTGTATCATATGAGAAGAGTCACCTGATATGTAATAGGAGAATAACTAAAAATAAGTGGCTATACTATTATTATCAATACTATACTGAATAGATGTTTATATTAAAAATCTATAAGATTGTGTATATATATTCTTATTGTGATATTGATGTCAATAATGGAATACAAATTAATTATAGAAAAAAGGTTTTATTTAGCTTTCTGTACATTGTTGGGTTTTAGTCTTTTATCAGTTTTCTGCAGTGATCCACGACAATGCCTAATTGCAAGCTTGAACTATCCAAAATGAAGATGGGGCCCCACAATGATGATTTGACATGGACTATGACAAAGCCACTAGGCTGACAAATACCAACCCATGATCAGATTTGGACTACAAGTTGCTCAGAACAATTTTGAAGTGGCCAGCTGAGATGAACCAGCTTATGACTACTCTAGCCAGAACTTGAGACAAACCATGCACTTTCCTTTTATCCTGAGACTAGACAACAAATGATATAGCTACTTATTTTAGAACTTGACAGTTAACAAAACTTTTCAGTATCCCCTAAAGATGCCTTCATCCACAGAAAACAGGAGGTAAATTTAAGAACAGTGCCCACAGTCCCAAGAGGTGGGGTGGGTAGGTTTTGGTCCTTTATTGGGTTATGAGTGATTGTCATTGTTTAGGGTAATTGGTTAAAATTGTTATTGGTTAGGGTTAGAGAAAAGCTAAACAAGAGAGATTAGATTCTTCTTTTGAAAAAAGAATGAAAGAATAAAGGAAACAGATATATGATAGAATATGAGGGCATATTATTGAATCTGTTTTGTAAAATTTATTTAAAAGATTTTTTTTTAATTTTACATACCAACCATTCCCTCCACTTCACTTCCCTCCTCCTACTAGCCCCCAGCTTCTCCCCATGCTACCCCTCATCCACTTCTCAGAGAGTGTAAGGACTCCTACAGGGAGTCAATATAGCCTGCATATCAAGTTGAGACAGAACTAAACCCATCCATCATATGAAGGCTGAGCAAAGTATCCCTCTACAGGGAATGGGCTCTAAAAAGCCAGGTCATGCACTTGAGATAAATCCTAGTCCCACTGCCAGAGGCCGCACAATCTGCCCAAGCCACACAATGTCTTCCATATTCAGAGTGCCTAATTCAGTCCCATGCAGGTTTCCAACTGTCAGTCCAGAGCCATTGAGCTCCTGGTAGTTCAAATCTCTCTGTGGGTTTTCCTATCATGATCTTGACCCCATTGCTTATATAATTCAGCCTCACTTTCTTTGACTGGACTGGAAGTTTGTGACAGAATTCTGTGCCTTTTTAAAGTTTCTGTCACTTAACTTTTCTTTTTCTCATTTATTCATTGTATTTAATTCTTAGAATTAGATGGCACAGTAGCAAATTCAGTGGAATTTTAGGAGACCAAATGCAGATGGATTCTGGTTCCAAATAGCATCATTGTAAGGAAAGCTAAAGATCCAAGACATTCATGCTAAAGATTTCTTCTCTTTCAATGACATAAGAATGCTTTTGCTTAAGGTCCACTAATGAGTGAGTACATACCCTGCTTATCCTTCTGGGTTAACTCAGGAGGATATTCTCCAAATCCATCCATTTGCCTGCGAATTTTAGGATATCATTTTTTTCTTACTGCTGAGTAGTACTACATTGTGTAGATGTACCACAGTTTGTTAATCCATTCCTCAGTTGAGGGGCATCTAGGCTGTTTCCAAGTTCTTGCTATCACAAATAATGCTGCTATCAATTACTATCTATAACTATTTTACTTTGGATTGAATTTTTTGTGTATTGTATACAAATTGTGTATATTGATATATAGTTGAAATTGTGTTACTGTACATATATCTCCATGCTTTTCAAGGTGTTATACCTATACAGTTCATCTAACAATGTAATACAAATTGCTAGTCCATAAAAGTTATTATTACCAACTAGTTAGGATATAAAGAAATGTAAGTTAGAAATGCAAGAAATGTAATTGACATTACAATCACACTTATAGTCATTAGATATGTTTTCAAGATCAAACAGACATATTTTAGATGAACATGTCTTCTTTAAAAAATTTGGAGATTCATAGAATATGGTTTTCAAGATATTTTAATAACATAGATTCTTACTATTTTTATGACAATGGAACATCTGCTCCTGGCACACCAATCTACTTTGGAAAAGATTCTGGACACCAAAGAAACTCCATATAAAGTTGACCTTCTTGGTGAGAAAAGGTAGCCATTGACCAAGAAAATACTCTTGCCTTGACTGCTGACAGTAGTATATTAAAAATAGAAAAGAACAGATACACACAAATAAGAATTGCTGAACTTTGACAAGACAAGGTAGGAAGGTCTTTGAGAATATCCTGCTTCACAGAAAGTTCTTTCACACATGCTAGGCCCGTAGGCTGAAAGTGGATGCTTCAATAATTCAGAAGAACCTTGGGTGACTGCCCAGGCAGCCAGCTGTTTCATGTCTTATTTTTTTGGAAGTTGCTTGATTGTTCATGCTGCATAGTTAATTAATATTTTCTTCTTGGGCCAGGTGTGGATGCCTGTAGTCCCAGCAATCAGGGAGGCTAAGACAGGAGGATTGCTTGAGTCCAGGAGTTCTGGCCCTTAGAGCTCTATGCTGATAGATTTTGGCCCAGTAAGTTTGGCATCAATATGGTGATCTCCCAGAAGCAAGAGGACCACCAGATTGCCTAAGGAGGGGTGAACCAGCCCAGGTTGGAAATGCAGAAGGTCAATATTTCCTTCTTGGGTCTGAGGGAGTTGAAAATGATAGTTATAGTTTTATAGTGACAGTTTTAGAGAAGAAATTCACTTACAAGTTAAAGTGTATAAGTTTGAGAAAGTCAAAATATAGTTTTTAGTTAGCAATACAAGTTAGATAGAAACTGACTTAGGTATAATCCTTTTGACTCACAAAAATAGGATAAATAATGGAATTTTTCTTGAATTTGTTAATTTTTAATGGACTGGACAATACTCATGTAATTATTGTTTGTATATATTGTGTATAATTATTGTATCTATTTTATATGGTTTTTCTGATGTTAATTATAACCTTTTTATTTTTGACACAAAAGGGGATATGTGGTGATATATTTAATAATACCAGTAGGGAATATAAGAGAACAGATCCACCCACAGTCAAGCCAGGAGGGTCAGGGAGTGGTAATTCATGTCTTAATCCGAGCATTGGATTGACCAGAAGTGGTGACCTATGCCTTTAACCTATAACTTCAAAAACAGAGATCCTTGTGTTTCTGTGAGTTCAAGGCCTAACTACCAAATAGTAGGAGCTCACACCTTCATTTTTAACTCTAGAATATGATGCAGAGTTGAACCTGGGAATGAAACAACTAGGGGAAGAAGGTATTTAAGGCAGGTGTAGGTAGACAGATTTATTCTGTATAAGTGACAAGTCAGGCTGAGGACTTTGAAAGATAGCTGGATGAGAATGAGCTATGGTCTTTTTCTTCTTTTTGATAATCCAACCTATTCCCCAATATCTGGCTTTGAGTTTTCATTCAATAACAACTAGAATTTGTATTACAAATGCCTACAGGTACAATCGTGGCATGAATTCCAAAGGAGTAACCAACCACTTTCTTCTAGAAAATATGTCCCCTTCCATAAGATAAAACCTATTTATGGCATCATTATTAGGATATAAACCTATAGTTAGAAATGTAGATATAGCCTTACAGTTATAGACTTTATAGATTAATGAATCCTTCAAACCTCATCTGTTCTATTTGCAGTAAACATTGATTTATGCAAAGACCCACAAGTGGCTAAAACACAGAAAACAAGATATTGATGGTCCTACCCTTAAATGGAATATATATAAAAAAACATTTCCTTATCTCAAAGCTCATAGATCATCACAGATGAAAGTGTAGAAAAAGAGGAAGAGTCAGAGGTATTAGATAACCAAAAGAAAAAAGTATTTTCTGGACTCAGTGGGGCAGTTTCACATATAAACACAAGGTGATTTGGGCAGCAGGGGTGCGATATGTAGTCCAAGTCAAACCAAATCTCAGCATGGAAAGAACAGTTGGACATGACATCTTATCTCAAAATGTGGCACTATTGGCAACTGTTAATTCTGGGAGAAGAAGGGTCACTTTTCTCTAAATTTGCTGCCACTGGAAAATAGAACATGCTCCAGCAGAAGGTCTTATGTCCATGAACCTTTGTAACAAACAAGTTAATCTTTAGAGGGAACCTTGAATAAGGATATACAGGGATGGAAAAAAAAATTCAGAGGGAAAGCTGAATACAAAGTAAATATATGTGGAGCAATCTTATTTGCATTATCACCCTTGATAAGCCATGCTTATGATTTTTATCTTCTTTATAGTTATTGTTAACTTCTCAGCATTTTAAATTCATTTTACTGTTTTTTTTTATAAATACAAAATAAATAAAGAAAAAAAAAAAGCAGGACACAAAATGTGTGGGTAGGGAAAGAGGCCTTGGATAAGGAAAGAGTTGAGTAAAGGGATTGAACATGATCAAAGCCCAATTTTTGAAATTCTAAAAGAACTATCATATATTAAAAATAAATAAATAAACAAACAAATAGATAAATAAATAGATAGATAGATAAATAAATAAATATATAGATTTGCTCTGGTGAAAGCACAACTTCTTTCTGCCCAGACCCTGCCCCTCATAAAGTCCCACTAAACATGTCTCCTCTGTCAGAGATGTTCAAGACCACTCTCATAGGATGTTAAACTGCACCCCAGAAAACAAGCTGGTGTTTTTTGTTTTTTGTTTTTTTGTCTCCCTTCCATATCTCCTCCATGAAGTGCCAACAAATCACCCAGGCACTCTTTATCCATCAAATGAGAGCTGCTTCTAATATCATCTGATTTGGATTGTTGTGCTGATACAGAGGCTTACAGGATACACAAATTTTTCAACGTTGTTTTTCGAAGTTAAAAAAATGAAGATATTAAAGAAATACAACATTTCTTTTTATTTATTTGAGCATTCCTAGAGAGATTACCTGAGATGGGAAAACCAATAATGAATGTGTGCAACAGGATCTCATGAGCTGGGATCTCAGACTGAGTAAAAGCTAAGAAGAAGCCACCTGAGCACAGCATTCTTCTCTTTGGCAGCCAAAAGGAAGTAACCTGCTTCAGTAGACCCCTTTCTCCATCAACTGCCAAACGTTATACCTCATTATCCACGATAGGCTGAGTTACCTGAAACTTGGGCCAGAATAAATACTTCCTTACCTTGATTCTATTAGATGTTCTGTCACATCAACAAGGAAAGGAAGCAATACTCCATCTTTCAGGTTTTAATTTTCTTATGAAGCATGTTAAAAGTAGTACTTAATATCTGTTTCAGAGTCAGGGTACAAAATTATCAACAGATTCTATTTACTTTTTACAAGACAATTTGGGAGTGATTAATCATTATTCAGTCAGAATGGCTAAACATGGTTATATGCCAAGTATCTAAACTTTATTTCCGTCATAGGCTGCTTGACTTTTTTATTCTCATTTTTTAAAGACATTCAGTGGAGATAAAGATCCATGAACAGTTCTCATCTCAGTTTCTTTAAAAACTCAAATGAAGATAAGGTGAGAAAGTTTTAACAACATTTTTTTTTGTCTTCTCAAAATTTGTTGTTTACAGTTGCCTCACACACCAAGTTGATGGGGACAAAATGAGAAACTAAAAATAAGCAAGGCCTTTCATTCACTGGGGTAATGCAGTTACATAAGTCAAAGTGGCAGGTCATATGAAGCCTTGTGTGATTCCTTGGGGTTTCTGTCTCATTTCACAGCCTAGCAAACAGTGAAACAGTAGGATATATATTTTTCAATTAGGTTGTCAATATTTTGACCAAACAACCTATTTATAACATTCAGGTTTGCTGTTCTGTTGTGAAAACCACTAAAAAGTGCTGTGTCCTAAAGTCAGCTTGAAGATTTGATGCTTTGTTACTGGGTAATTTATGCCAGTCTTTCTTCTGCCTGTTTATCAAGCAGGGCCAAGAGACTCATATCATAACATTCTTCTTAATATATTATTATAATATGATAATTCATATATATTATTATATAAGAAAATAGTCACCTTTAGATACAATACCTGTCATTATTAAAACACATAGTAATGTTTCAGATGAGATAAAATATAGACAGTCATAAATCTGCTTTGAGATTTATATTCTTATGTAACATATAGAATAAAAATTGGTATCTTGTTTGATTGGTAGACTGATTATCTACCATATATGGAGCTTTGGGTTTGATCCATAGCATTGTATAATACTTGATGTTGTGATGAATGTCTGTAATTCCAATACAAATTAGATAGAGGCAGGATTAAAAAGTTCAAGGTTATTCTCAGCCACATTATACTTTTGAATCCAATTGAGAATATATAAATATCTGCAGCCAAAACCAAACCAAACAAACAAACAAAAACCAAAAACCCATTAAAATTAGAGATCCAGAATGACGATGGATAAGGTTTTTTTTTTTTTTTTAATGCAAAAGCTGTATAGTGACTTTCTTTTCTTTTTTAGCATAATATTTTTATTTATTATTTGGTGATTTTGTATCATGCACCCCATCAAATTCAGTTATCAGTTCTCTCAGTTTCTCATACCTATTCTTAGGACCTCCCTGTTTATAAAAACGTCCATTCATGGTGCTCATTTACTTACTGGAGCATAATTAAACTTCTTGTGGCCAGCCCCTTAAAAAAATCAGTCCTTCCTCACACATACCTCGGTCAGAGGCCATCAAAACAAAAGTAAAATACTGTGTCATTTAGCTATGTTCTATCATTGAGCTCTTGTGTACAATGACATTCTGATGTCTCCAGCAATCTTATCATAAAGGAGTGTTGGATTTTTGTCAAAGCTTTTTCAGCATCTAAAGAAATGATCATGTGGGTTTTTTCCTTCAATTTGTGTATATGATGGATGACATTTACAGTTTTCCATATGTTGAACCATCCCTGCATTTCTGGAATGAAGCCTACTTGATCGTGGTAAATGACAATTTTTCTATGTTGTTGGATTCAGTTTGCCAGAATTTTTTTGAGAATTTTAGCATCAATGTTCATAAGGGAAACTGGTCTGTTATCTCTTTCTTTGATGTATCTTTGAGTGGCTTGGGTATCAGAGTTATTATAGCCTCATAAAAAGAATTTGTCAATAGTCCTTCAGTTTCTACTGTATGGAACGATTAGATGAGTATTGGCATTAGTTCTTCTTTGAATGTCTGGTAGAATTCTGCAGAGAAACCATCTGGGCCTCGGCCTTTTTTATTTGGGAGACTTTTAATGAGAGCTTCAACTTCCTTTGGTGTTATAGGTCTGTTTAGGTCTTTAATCTGATTTTGCTTTAATTTTGGTAAATGGTACCTGTTGAGAAAGCTGTCCGTTTTTTTTAGGTTTTCCATTTGTGTGTAGTAGTTTCAAAATATGCCCTAATAATTCTCTGGATTTCCTGGGTGTCTGTTGTTATGTCACCCTTTTCGTTTCTGATTTTATTAATTTGGATACTCTCTCTCTCTCTCTGTTTTTTGGTTAGTTTGGATGTGGTGGAAATGTTCTTTGTATGCTGTAAATACAGTAACTGTTTTGGCCTATTTGGAGCACCATAGAAGTGGGCGGAGGATCAGAGTAAAGACAGGTAGAAGGAGAGCAGAGTCAGAGTCGGTCAGTCTCTATCCAACCCTGATAAAGAGCTATGTAAGAAATCCAGTTAAGCCACTACCTGGGCCACGTGGCAGATAGAATGCTAGAAATGGGTTGAATTAACATGGAAGAGCTAACTAGTAACGTGCTTGAGACATAGACCAAACAGTATGAAATTAATACAAGCATCTGATTTATTTCTTTGTGGGAAAAGCCACCTAGTGCAAGATCCAAACTTCTGGCCCAAACAGGTCTGGAAATGTTCTTCAACATTTGGATAATGGTTTATCTATCTTGTTGGATTTCTCAAAGAACCAACTCTGATTCATTAATTCTTTGTATTGTTCTTTTTGTTTCAATTGTATTGATTTTAGCTCTAATTTGGATTTTTTCTTGCTGTCTACTCCTAGGTGACTTTGCTTCTAATTGTTCTAGGGCTTTTAGCTGTGCTGATAGTTCCCTTGTGTGGGATTTCTCTAGTCCTTAAATGTAGGCATGTAGTGCTATGAATTTTCCTCTTAAGACTGCTTTCATTGTGTTCCATAAGTTTGGGTATGTATTGAATTCCAGGAACTCTTGAATTTCTTTCTTAATTTTTTCCTTGACCCAAATGTGGGTCAGTTGAGTGATGTTTGTTTAGTTTCCATTAATTGATAGGCTTTCTGTGATTTTTGATGTTGGTGAACCCTAACTTAAGACCAGGGTGATTTGATATGGTACAAGGAGTTATACCCAATTTTTGTATTTGTTGATATTTGCTTTATGACTAGCATGTGGTCAATTTTAGAGAAAGTTCCATGGGGTACTGAGAAATATGTATAATCCTTTTTGTTTGGGTGGAGTGTTTGGTATATATCTACTAAGTCCATTTGAATCATAACTTCTGCTAGATTCCTTATTTCTAGAGCCCAAAACCTTGGAAAACCCAATCAAAAACTGGGGTTCAGAATTAAAAAGGGAATTCTCAGCACAAGAATTACTGATGGCTGAAAGACACTTGAAAAAGTGCTCAACTTCTTTAGTCATCAGAGAAGTGCAAAACAAAACAATTTAGAGATAACACCTGACACCTGTCAGATTGGCTAAGGTAAAAGTCACAGCTGACAGCCTATGCTGGAGCAAGGGGACCACTTCTTCATTGTTGGTGGGAGTGTAAGCTTGTTCAGTCACTCTGGAATGCAGGATGGAGGTTTCTCAGAAACCTGATAACCAATCTCCCCAAGAATCCATCAGTAACACATCTGGGTGTATACCTGAAAGATGCACATTCTCACTCCAAAGGCATTAGCTCAACTATGTTAATAGCAGCATTATTTGTAATAGCAAGAACCTGGAAGCAACCTAGATGCCCCTCAACTGAAGAATGGATTAACAAACTGTGGTACATCAACATAATGGAGCACTACTCAGTAGTAAGAAAAAAATGATATTCCAAAATTTACAGGCAAATGGATGGATTTGAGAATATCCTCCTGAGTGAGGTATCTCAAACCCAGAAAGATAAGCAGAGGATGTCTCACTCATTAGTGGACTCTAAACATAAAAGCAAAACATGCCCAAGCTGCAAACCACAACTCCTGAACAGCTTTGGATCTGAAACACCTGGCAGTGGCGCCTTGGATCCCACTCCCTCTAGAGGAACACCTGACTCAGTCTTGATGTTGGGGGGAGGAAACTGGATCTGCCAGGAGTGGATGCTGAACTGAGCAATTTTGGGACCTTGAGACCTCCTGCCCATGCTGGGGAGGAGATGGGGAGATGTGGAGAAGAGAAAATCACTGGAGGGGGTGGGAGGGGTTAGAGATCTTGAATAAGGATATACATGGATAGAAAATGTGACTTTATTCCTAATAAAAAAAAAAGAAAGAGAAAAAAATGAACCTGGAAACAACCTAGTTACCCCTCAACTGAGGAATGGATTAACAAGCTGTGGTACATCTACACAATGGAGTCTTACTCATCAGTAAGAAACAATGATATTCTATCATTTGCAGGCAAATGGATGGATATGGAGAATACCCTCATGAGCAAGGTTTCATAATCCCAGAAAGATAAGCAGGGGATGTATTCACTCATTAGTGGACTTTAAACAAAAAGCAAAACATTCCCCAGATGCAAACCACAAACACTGAACAGCTTGGGATATGAAGCACCTTGAAGTGGCACTTTGGAGACCATTCCCTCCAGAGGAACACTTGAGACAATCTTGATGTGGGGATGAAGAATTTGGATTTGCCTGGAATGGATGCTGAACTAAGCCACCTTGCAACCTTGGGACCTACTGTCCATTCAGGGGAGGAGATAAGGAGATGGGAAGAAGAGTGACTTATAGGGGTGGGAGGGGAAGGGCCTTTGAACAAGGGGGTACATAGATAAAAAATCAGACTTTATTAATAATTAAAAAAACAAGAAAAATCAACTCTGATAAAGCTAACAACAATAGTCACAGATGTTCACTATCTGAGGTAAGTCTTGGGTTGGTGTGTCTGAAGAACAATATGGCTACAATCTCTTTTAGAAAGCCACAATGTCAGACATAATGGTGAGGAAGCTGGTGGATGCTTTGTGTACTGTGGTGGATTATGCAGTTTCACTTTCTGCTAAATGAATAAAAACCTAGAGGCCTTTAAGGAGGTAACATAATTGTCTTCATGCTTTTAAACTTCATTTTGTATCCTCTGTGATAAAGACTGTTTGAAAACAAGGGAAGAAACAGACTCTGAATAAGAAATTATAAGGACAGTTTTGCACACATTTCAGCAGTGTCATACTGCGTGTAAAATGTTAGTTACTTCTAGGAACAAAAAAGATACTGCACTTGTCCATGCAAAAATTTTAATCATGAGAGGATGTTATAGATGGGATGATAATTTATGGATGTAAGGAGAGACTGCTTTTATAGGTGATCAAGAGGGTCTTAAATACATTTTTGGGATATAGAGATGGATAGGTGGGAACAGTCATCATGTTTACATAGTGCATATGTGGCTTAACAATGAAAGGTTCTTATTCTTCACAAGGCCCCATTTCAGCCTCTCATAATCCTAATTAAAAGCAAAATCATCACATGTCTAACATTTGTGAGTTACTCATTCACAGACAGCCTTATTGAAAATGAAAATTCAGAGCAAAATATACCTTTATTGAAAATAGCCTCTAGGGGTGGGTGGGAACATACTGTGTCCCTGTGCTTGGGCTGGCACTTAAGAGCCCATTCAATGCAGAGGAATGCCTTACCCAGTCTTGATGTTGGGATGAGAAAATCGACCCTGCCTGTAGTAGATGTTGAGTTTACCCACCATGAGACTTCTTGTCCTTTTTGGGGAAGGGATGGGAGATGGGGAGAAGAGAGGTTGAAGTTTGACTGGGAGGAATTGGGAGGAGAAAAGGGAGGGAGCAGGAGGATACATGGAAAAAAGACATTTTTGTAAATAAAGATAGATAGATAGATAGATAGATAGATAGATAGATAGATAGATAATAGCATCATTATAAACAGGTTAAAAGACTCTGAAGTTCCTTGAAAATTTCTCAGACAAAAATGGATCATTTAACAATTATAATTTGAAATCTCTAATAAAAATATGATCAACTAAGGTGAATGAAACTGAACAGTGTGGACAGATTATGGGGTCTTTGGTAGTGGAACCAGAACTTATCCCTAGTGCACAAATTGGATTTTTGGATCCTATTTCCTAGAGAGGAACCCCTTACTCAACCTTGATACTAGGGGTCGGGGGATGATGGGTTGGTTCTAACTTAACTGTGTATATGAACTGTACTAACTGATCCTGAAAGTCCTTAATCTCTCTGAGAAATGGATGGAGAGGATAGGATGGAGGGAGTGACTCAGATGACTAGGAAGAGGAAAGGGAAGGGGAACAATAGTGGATATATATATCCACTACATATATGTCTTATAATAAAAAATGTCAGAAAATATGATCAACAGGAAAAGGTTATGAGGGAAAGTGTCTCATGTGCCATGCTTCCAGATCTAGGGTTCCACCTAGCTCCTAGTCTTCACATTATTTCTCCCAGTTTCCTTCTTTTTCACTGGCCTCCTAGGGCCTTGTCCAGAACCTAAGAACAGCCGAACTCACATGACATTGTAGAAAGAAAGACCTTTAGTTCAGATTTTAAAATGTTTTGGCTTTGGCTGGGATGTATTTCTTGAAAATGATCAAACTTTGCATCTCTGCATCCCAAATTCTATTTTCTGAGGTGCTTTAAAAGTTTTAGAACAATTTTGAAGAGTATAGAAGGAATGATGAGATGAGACTTTAAAGAAAATGTTTAAAAAAGAAATGGGTGTTAGGAACGTTACTGCACAGAGCACCCTAATAATGCAGCTACTCTAATTTCTATGATTTATAAGGTATTTTCTATTCTCATTCCTACCATCTTTCTAGACAGCTACTTACTATTCTTCTCTTATATGACATCAATTAGGTAATTTTAAAGTTCTCCAAAACACACACACACACCAAAATTGAGACAAACTGAAACATGATTAAATTCATGAAAATCATATATATTGAGCCCATCGGTTTCAGTTCCGCTTCCAGGACCGGGTGCTGTCTGCAGAGTCCCAGCGAACTCTGTAGCAGGGGCAGATAAAGTCTGCCTCTCACCATACCCATAGCTGCTGCTGAGGGAATTTGCATGGCTACCCACCTCGACCTCCAACTGAGCGAACAGATAACTTCTGGGGTCTCTGAAGGACAGACTCAGACCCTGCCCAGAGAGGTGACAGGAGGCACACAACCCCGAGTGCCACAACTAACCAGGAGCCATCTAATTGTGAACCACTGAAGCCATAGGCAAACGTCAGTGCAAAAAAATTACATTATAATACAAAGAACAACATGGTAACTCCAAAAGAGTGTGGCGATCTTACAAATAAAACACCTGAACTGAGCAATGAAGAGGAAACAGAAGGAAGCAACACCAAAAATTCCTTTTTGATAATCATCGAAGCTCTCAAAGAAGATATGAAAAATAGCCTTAAAGAAATAGAAGAAAATACAAACAAAAAATTGGAAGAGATGAACAAATCTATGAAAGAAACATGCCAGGAACTAAAAGCTGAAATGGAAGCAATAAAAAAGGCACAAAATGTGGCAAAGATGGACATAGAAAATTTAAAGAAAAAAGCTGGAATCACAGATACAAGTATAATAAACAGAGTACAAGAGATGGAAGATAGAATCTCTGAAGTGGAAGACTCAGTAGCTCAAATAGACATATCAGTCAAAGAAAATAGTAAAACTAAAAAAGCCATAACTCAAAATGTTCAGGAAATCTGGGACACCATGAAAAGACCTAATTTGAGAATAATAGGAATAGAAGAAGGAGAAGAATACCAGCTCAAAGGCACAGATAATGTTT
>PVIH01006199.1:0-93681 GCA_004025045.1 Sigmodon hispidus | reverse complement strand
AAAAAAAGTCAGTGCACCACATTATAATCAAGCCACAAAACATACAAAACAAAGAAAAAAATTTAAGAGCTGCAAAAGTAAAGGACTAACTCACATATAAAGGCAGACTCATCAGAATAACGCCTCACTATTCAATGGAAACTATGAAAGCTAGAAGGGCTTGGTCAGAAGTTATAGAGACGCTAAAACAGCCTGGCTGCCAAACTAGAATACTATACCCTGCAAAATTATCAATCACCATAGATGGAGTAAACAAGGTATTTCAGGACAAAGTCAGACTGAAAGAATATCTATCTACCAATCCAGCACTACAGAGAGTATTAGAGAGAAAACTCCACCCTAAGTACCCCAGATAAACCCACGAAATCAAAAACAATCAATAATTCCACAGAAGAATATTGAAGAGAAAGGAAATGCAAACAAGTTACCACCAAAAATGGCAGGAAATATGAATCAATGGTCACTAATTTCCCTTAATATCAATGGTCTCAACTCTCCTATAAAACGTCACACACTAACAAGATGGATACAACAACAGAAGTCATCTTTCTGTTGCCTACAAGAAACACACCTCAACCACAAAGACAGACACAGGCTTAGAATAAAGGGTTGGGAAAAGATTTTCCAGTCAAACGGTCCTAAGAAAGAAGCAGGGGTTGCAATCCTAATATCTAACAAAGTAGACTTTAAGCTAAAAGCAATTAAAAGGGACCAAGACGGTCACTACTTATTCATCACAGGAAAAATTGGTCAAGAGGAGATTTCAATCTTGAATGTTTTTGCCCCTAACATAAGGGCACCTACTTATGTAAAAGAAACACTGCTAAAGCTCGAATCCCACATCAATTCTTACACCCTAATAGTGGGAGACTTCAATACCCCACTTTTAACCCCAGATAGATCAACCAGACAGAGTCTCAACAGAGAAATAAGGAGTCTAAAAGAGGTTATGATGCAAATGGATTTAATAGATATCTACAGAAGCTTCCACACAAAGGCAAAGGAATATACATATTTCTCAGCTCCTCAAAGACCTTTCTCCAAAATTGACCACATATTTGGTCATAAAGCAAATATCAACAGATATAAAAAATGGAAATAATCCCTTGTAACATATCGGACAACCAGGGCCTAAAGCTAGAGTTCAACAACATCAAAACCCAAAGAAAGCCTACCAACTCATGGAAACTAAACATCACTCAGTTGAACCATCTTGGGTCAAGGAAGAAATTAAGAAAGAAATCAAAGTCTTCCTAGAATTCAATGAAAATGAATCTACAACATATCCAAACTTGTGGGACACAATGAAAGCAGTCTTAAGTGGAAAATTCATAGCGCTAGATGCCTACATGAAAAACAAGGAAAATCCCACACTAGAGACCTAACAGTGCAGCTGAAAGCCTTAGAACAAATAGAAGCAAACTCACCTAGAAGGAGTAGATGGCAGGAAATAATCAATCTTAGAGCTGAAATCAATACAATTGAAACAAAAAGAACAATAAAAGAATCAATGAATCTAAGAGTTGGTTCTTTGAGAAAATTAACAAGATAGATAAGCCCTTAGCCAAACTAAACAAAAAACAGAGAGAGAGTGTTCAAATTAACAAAATCAGAAACGAAAAGGGGGACTTAACAACAAACCCCCAGGAAATACAGAGAATTATCAGATCATATTTTGAAAATCTGTATTCCACAAAACTGGAAAACCTAGAAGAAATGGACAGCTTTCTGGACAGGTACCATCTACCAAAATTAAATGAAGATAAGATTAATTACCTAAACAGGCCTATAACCCTTAAGGAAATTGAAGCTGTCATTAAAAACCTCCCCAAAAATAAAAGCCCTGGTCCAGGTGGTTTCAGTGCGAATTCTCCTACACATTCAATAAGAATTACTACCGTTACTCCTCAAAATATTTCACACAGTAGAAATCGAAGGAATATTGCCAAATTCCATTTATGAGGCGACAATCACCCTAATACACAAGCCACTCAAAGACACAACAAAGAAGAAGAATTACAGACCAATTTCCCTCATGAATATCGATGTGAAAATTCTCAACAAAATTTTGGCAAAACGTATACAACAATGTATAAAAGATATCATCCACCATGACCAAGTAGGCTTCATCCCAGAAATGCAGGGCTGGTTTAACATATGAAAAACTGTAAATGTTATCCATCATATACACAAACTAAAGGAACAAAACCACATGATCATATCCTTAGATGCGGAAAAAGCCTTTGACAAAATCCAACACTCCTTTATGATTAAAGCCCTGGAGAGATCAGGAATATAGGGAGAATACCTAAATATAATGAAGGTGATTTACAAGAAGCCAACAGCCAGTATCAAACTTAATGGAGAAAAACTCAAAGCAATCCCACTAAAGTCAGGAACTAGACAAGGATGTCCTCTCTCCCCTTATCTATTCAATGTAGTTCTCGAAGTTTAAGCTAAAGCAATAAGAGAACAAAAAGAGATTAAGGTGATACAAATTGGAAAAGAAGAAGTGAAACTATTTCTATTTGCAGATGATATGATTGTATACATAAGCAACCCACAAAATTCTTCTAAGGAACTGCTACAGATGTCAAAAACCTCCGCAATGTAGCAGGATACAAGATTAACTCAAAGAAATCAGTAGCCCTTCTATACACTAAACTTAGAAGAGATGAAAAAGAAATAAGGGAAACATTACCGTTCATAATAGCTGCAAATAGTATTAAATACCTTGGCGTAACTATAACCAAAGAAGTAACAGATCTATTTGACCAAAATTTAAAATCACTGAAGAAAGAAATTGAAGAGGATGTCAGAAAATGGAAAGCTCTCCCATGTTCCTGGATTGGTAGGATCAACATAGTAAAAATGGCAATTCTACCAAAGTCAATCTACAGATTCAATGCACTGCCCATCAAAATCCCAACACAATAATTTTGGACCTTGAAAGAACAATACTCAATTTCATTTGGAATAACAGGAAAGCCAGGATAGCCAAAACAATTTTACTCAACAAAAGAATCTCAGGAGGTATCACCATCGCTGACTTCAAGCTATACTATAGAGCTACAGTAATAAAAACAGCCTAGTACTGGCATAAAAACAGACTTGTAGACCAATGGAATAGAATTGAGGATCCAGACATTAACCTAAAAACCTATGAACACCTTATCGTTGACAAAGAGGCCCAAAACATTCAATGGAAAAAAGATAGTATATTTAACAAATGGTGTTGGCATAGCTGGATGGAAGTATGTAGAAAAATGCAAATAGATCCAAGCCTGTCACCCTGCACAAAACTCAAATAAAAGTGGATCAAAGACCTCAGCTTAAACCCAGCCACTTTGAATTTGATATAAAAGAAAGTGGGAAATACACTTCTACAAATTGGCACAGGCGACCACTTCCTAAATATAACACCAGTGGCACAGACACTAAGACCAACAATCAATAAGTGGGATCTCCTGAAGCTAGCAAGCTTCTGCAAAGCAAAGGACAGTGTCAATAGGACAAAATGACAGCCTACAGAATCGGAAAAGATTTTCACAAACCCTACAAGTGGTAGAGGACTAATCTCTAAGATATATAAAGAGCTCAAGAATCTAGAGCCCAAAACCTTGAATAACCCAATCAAAAAATGGGGTGCAGATCTGAAAAGGGAATTCTCAGCAGAGGAAATATGAATGGCTGAAAGGCACCTGAAAAGTGCTCTTCATCTTTATCCATCAGAGAAATGCAAATCAAAACAACTTTGAGATACCACCTAACACCTGTTAGATTGGCTAAGAAAAAAGGCACAGATGACAGCCTATGTTGGAGAGGATGCAGAGCAAGAGGAACACTCCTTCATTGTTGGTGGAAGTGTAAACTTGTTCAACCACTTTGGAATGCAATATGGTAGTTTCTCTGAAAACCGAGAATCATTCTCCCCAAGGACCCAGCAATACCACTTCTGGGTGTATACCCTAAAGAAGCATGTTCACACGCCAAAGGTATTAGCTCAACTATGTTCATAGCATCACTATTTGTAATAGCAAGAACCTGGAAACAACCTAGATGTCCCTCAACTGAAGAATGGATTAACAAACTGTGGTACATCTACACAATGGAATACTACTCAGCAGTAAGAAAAAATGATATCCTAAAATTTACAGGCAAATGGATGGATTTGGAGAATATCCTCCTGAGCGAGATATCACAAACTCACAAAGATAAGCAGGGGATGTACTCACTCATTAGTGGTCTCTAAACAAACAAACAAGAAAAAAAGCCAAGCATGCCCAAGCTGCAAACCACAACCACTGAACAGCTTGGAGTCAGAGACACCCTGGACTGACTCTTCGGATCCCACTCCAAATATAGGAACACCTGACTCACTCTTGAGGGAGGTGGGACAAAACTGGATTTGCCAGGAGTGGAGACTGAACTAAGCATTATTAGATCAGTGGGACCATGGGACTGTCTGCTGCCTGCCCAGGGAGGGGATGGGGAGTTGCGAAGAAGAAAAAATGACCTGATGTGGTGGGAGGGGAAGGGACCTTGAATAAGGATATACAGAGATGGAAAAAAAAAATTCAGAGAGAAAGCTGAACACAAAGTAAATATATGTGTAGCAATCTTATTTGCATTATCACCCTTGATAAGTCATGCTTATGATTTTTATCTTCTTTATAGTTATTGTTAACTTTTCAGCATTTTAAATTCATTTTACTGTTTTTTTGATAAATACAAAATAAATAAAAAATGAAAATCATATATATTGAATACTCAGATATATTTTAGATAGTAAATTGATAATTAAGGGGGAAATATACTGCATTACATTTAGTATAACTAATATGCTTAGAATATTGCAGAATAGTTAATATTAAGTATTAATCATTTAATATATTTAGCATATTAAAAATACTAAGGCCTCATAGAAAATAGCATTGGAATAACTGAAAAACAAGGCATGACTAAACTTGGTCTGTACAGGCTGTGTTAAGGAGTGACAAATAGAAATGATAGCACCTTTTGGCATGGATTTGTGTAATATACAACAAATAAATCAGTCTCCAAATTGAAATTAATATATAAATACTAATTAACGAACAAAATTGCAAACAAAATATTGACAAGTATCACATTTTGCCACATGTACACAATTCTTAGCTACAACTCCTTGTGCTCATTAGTGGACTATAAAGCAAAAAGCATATCCAAGCTGGAAACCACAAACACTGAACAGCTTGGGATCTGAAACACCTTGGACCAGCACCTTGGATCCCACTGCCTCTAGAGGAACACCTACCCTAGTCTTGATGTTGGGGTGAGAAAAGCAGATCTGCCTGGAGTGGATGCTGAACTAAGCCACACTGGGACCTTGGGGCATCCTGCCCTTGCTAGGGAGGAGATAAAGAGATGTGGAGAAGAGAGAGTGACTGGAAAGTGTGAGAGCCTGAAGGTAGATTGAACAAGGATATACACAGATAAAAAATATGACTTTATTCATAATAAAAAATCTTTAAATAATTTTTTTAAAAAATTTAAAAATAAGTAACACTCATTTGTATTATGTTTTTGCTTCTGTTTTAAAAACAAAATAAAATGCAGAAGTCACACTAAATAGTAGCTATCATTTTCCCTGTTCTTTAGAAATTATTATATGCTGATGTACATAAACTGATATGTTAAAATTTAATCAGAACAGTCACATCTCCTAAGAAAGAGAATATTCTTTATTATCTTTAAGTATATGGCCAGACAATGAGAACATATTTTACAAATCAATTTCATAAATTCTTAGAGAAATTATGTCATATTATTATTATTCAAACAGATTTTTTTATTCATGGTTTTGCCACCTACGACTCACCTAACTAAAGATAGAAAATATTAGAGCCAAGTTTGCATGGTTCCTTAAAACATATTTTTTCACAGTGTCTTAAATAATAGAATATAAAACTATTTAGGCAATATTTTTATTATATTAGAGGCTATAAATATGTTACATATAATTTAAAATATATAGAATAGTTTTGTCAGTCAAGAGATTTGTGTTATTTATGTAGAATACCTATCACAGATTTCAAGGGATAATAGCTCAATTTCAAATTTACAAAGATACAATACTGAGTCTTTATTGGAAACTTAATATTGTAAAAAACATTCATGGGGTCACATACATAATGAAAAGTCTAACAGGACTTAAACATATTTTTTTGTTGCTTTGTGTAACAATAGGCTGTGCTTTTTTAATTTCTACATAAACATTAATCTCCACCCATTTCTTTTCCACAGCATGCTAGTCTCTACCCACCTGTGCAGTATCTCTATGATACACACAACCTCTTGAATAAGGAGATTGTCATATTCCTTTACTGTTTGAGACATGCAAGGTAAGAGTGACTGAGCTTATAGGACTCTGCTTAACACCTCTCATGTTTCCCAGGAGATATTTTATATCCAGGAGATAAAATTTGGAATTTCAGATTGCTCAAATTTTCAGTTTCAATTTCAGACTTTCTTTGAAACAGATTCTATTCTTCCATCTGTCTTTCCATTTAATTTCATTGACCATTTCAGAGACATTGTATCTTGTAGGGCAAAACACAAATATTTAAAAATTAGCTTTATTTACAAACTATGCATTATTAGCGAATCACTAAACTTTCTCTATTTATAAGACTGAGAAACTCTGTGAGTATATTACAGAATTTATATGTAATCTCACAATAAGATGATTAATATAGGTGTAAAGATTGATACAGATTAAGATGTCTTTGGATATTTTCAGAGTACAAAGGGAAAATTGACATATTGTAAATTTTCAAGAATAACATGAACAACCATTCTGACTTGATCAGAACTAAACCAATTATGATATTGGAGACCTAGTGTCACACAGGAACAGGCCAGAGTCAACAAGTTGTTCAATATTGATGTGGATGCCTTTCTGAGAATATGCTTTATTAACATCAGTTAATAAAGAAGAAGCTGTTTGGCTTATTGCAAGGCATCTTAAAGGCAAGCTGGAAATCTAAGCAAGGAAATTGAAGAAGGGCAGAGACTGGGAGATAAGATCCAGCAGCCTGAGAACCAAAATTTGAAAATACCAGTAAGCCACTAGTCATATGTCAAGACATAGATTAATGGAAATGGGTTAAGTTGTAAGAGTTAATCAGTAATGAGCTTAAACAATAGTCCAAACAGTTTATAATATAAGTAAATAATTATTTTATAAGAAGCTTCTAGACCATGTGTGGGAGAGATTTGTCCAGACTACAGGCCTGGATGGTGCATAAACATCTTCTGGATACAAATGGCTCCTAGCATGGGACATTGATCCAGATAGAACTGAGAAAGCTTTTTTTTTTTTTTTTTTTTTTTTTGTACAGTGGATTTATGAGTCCTTCTGATGTTTATTAATTGTTCTTAGGACAAACAGTAATTTTATCCTAAAAGTGATCTGATTGAAAGCTGAAAAAATATTAATTTTGCTGCAATTGGATGGATCTTAAAGCTTTCTTGGGCTGAACATGAAACATGTACATAGGTCTGGCTAGTAGGCAGTACCCCTGTCAATGCAATATCTCATTAGCCTCTAGCTGGATATGATGGTACACACTTCTAATCCCAGCACTTTGGACAAAGAGGCAGTGTTACAGAGTTCAAGATCACCATCTTGGTCACACGACAAAAACAAGGTCCAAGGATGTCTCTAGCTGGCACAAGATGAACCCACAGGGTGAGTGAGAAATGAACATTTTTGTTTTGTTTTTTCCAATCTAATTTTTTGTATAGTTTTAATCTATAGGGGTGCACAACATGAAACACATGGGAATTTATTTCATGAATAAAATAAGTAACAAATTTTAAAATGTTATAGGAAACAGGTCTCATTCATAATAGAAAAAAATACTTAGAAAGAAATATAATCAAACATTTAAACTTTAAATAATCCTTATAGATCATATTAAAATATCTATTTAAGACATTCTAAGTATGGTCTTAAAAGAATAATTAATGACTTAAGGTACATAACACATTTAAATGGAATAAATCACTGTTAAAAATGTCATTAATGTTCAAATTACTCTATAAATTAAATATATTTATGATCAAACTACAGGTAGTAATGTTTGTAGAATTTGAAGTGGATTCTGTAATTGATCAGGAATAGAAACAACAGATATAGCCCTGGCAAAAGATTAAAAAAAAATTTATGCTATTAAATATCAAAATACTCTGAACCCACAGAAACACAGCCACACTGAGCTTTTTAGTCTCACAGTCTCAGGCCAGTAGCAACACAGAGACTCAACTTCCAGAAGCTGTTGCCAGCCAACATGAACTAAGTTGCGTGGCTGATTTCTGTGGTCTCTATCACTGGCTAGTACAAAGAGGCTTCTCACAGCCAGTGCTTGCAGGTTTGGGAGCACAGTCCTGGGCTTGAAAACATAGCTCCATGCAACGTAATGCTGCTTTTCAGAATAGGAGAATTAAGTATGACTCATTGGTACCTCTGCTATGTTGAAAAGTCAAGCAAAATGGAGTCAGCAGTCAGGGGTTGTAGCCACACAGTTTAGCAACTTAAGAAATGTGGTGATATATATTTAATAAAATTATTCTGGAATATTGAAAGACAGAGCCATCTCTCCAGTGTTTTTTTGTTTTTGTTTTTGTTATTTTTGCTGCTTTTTTTTAAGAGATAATTTTCTTTGTAACAGTCCTGGTTGTCCTGTAACTCGCTTTGTAGACCAGGCTGGCCTCAGACTCACAGAGATCCACTTGCCTCTGGCTCCCACATGCTGGAACTAACTATGTGAGCCACCATTTGCTTGCTTTATAAATATGATTAAAAATACACAATAACATAGATTCAGATAGAAGAAACCTCTAAATGGGTTATAATGTGTGCAAAAAATGTACATAGGCTTGAAAGAAATGGGGAAGGAACATAGGTAGATATTTAAAGGAATACATAGTTTTAAAAAATAAAGATTTTAAGGAGACAGTAAAAATAATAATAATAAATAGCCATTTAAAGGCAAAAAATACACAAAGAATCTGGATCATGTATATTATTATGTTTTCTTTTAATTTTTAACTGTTAATGAACTAACTGAAGGATACAAAAAATAAAAATGATAAACTTAGCTAAAATGAGCTGAAGAGTACTTCAATTTTCTGCTTGACTAATAAGTCTCCCAGAGACTCTAGGCCTGTAGGCTGAGGTTGGATGCAAGGGATACAAAGAAACTCTGTCCAGGAATTCTGATGTCTCTGTAATTTTTAAAAATTTGGAAGTTGCTTATAATGCACTCTCTGTTCACTCAGGTAATATATGCTTCTGCAGTCTTTGATGGAGTTGAAGAAAATTATAGTTCTAATTAGTCAGGATAAAAGGTAAATTAGGTATGAAATTTAGCCTCACAAAGCTAAGATAGATGATAGAATATTTTCTTTAATTTTGCTAAATACAAATACCTAAATGTTGTAACTGTCATTCTTGTTTGATAACTGTTTTTGCTATATATAATATTATTATTTAAAATTGAAAACTTCCTTTTTGATTAGAAAGAGAAAGGTAAATAATGTGGGATATGGTTCTGTAAATATGCCTTACTACCTTTGGCTAATAAAGAAGCTATTTTGCTCTATTGCAAGGCAGCTAAGAGGCAGGTGGGAAATTCAAGCAGAGATTAAAATGTAGGGTAGAGTCAGGCAGACACTACAAACAAGATGTAATGGAACACAGGTAAAACCATGGAACTTGTGGCAACACAGAGATTAATAGAAATGGGTTGATTTAAGCTATAAGAGCTAGTTGATAATGAGCCTGAGCCATAGGCCAAATAATTTGTAATTAATATGTGCCTCTAAATAATTATTTTATAAGTGTCTGTGGGACTCTCGGTGAGAGAGTTTTGTTTGGACCTTGGGCCCTGACAGTACAGAATAATTTCTGGCTATAAACAAACTTTTCTAATTCATAACATTGAGAAAAAACTCTGCATGACATTGTATGTCATAAAATGTAAACAGTATTGTGATTATTACAGGTACAAATGTTGATACACATTAAAATATTTTTTTTGGATATTTTCACAGGAAAATGAGAAAACTGACATATTGTACACTTGAGGAAGAATAGCATGACCAACCATCTCGATTTGGTCAGACCTAAAACTATTCTTAGGAGATTAGTTACCTATGGTCACACAGAAACAGTCCAGAGTCAACAAGTTGTTCACTGTAATATGCAATCTGTGTGCTGCTTTGCATGCATTTATGCAGAGCTTATTAAATGTACAAACCAGGTTACATGTGAATCCTAATAACCCCGAGTTCACATCTAAGTGTGTTTGCTTATTACCTTTCCATCATACTGTCACATGAAGCTGCATAGTCGAGTCCTTATTTGGAGCAGATATAAATGCAGTTCAGTAATTTAGCAATAACTGGCACCATGAGAAGTGAAAGGAAAAAAGCTTTGCTCTTCTATGAAAGTTCTGAAGGAAACTGACAGACTTTCTGACAATGTGCATTTGGAAGTCTGTGGAATAATCGTTTCTCCTTTGAGAAATTAAAAAAAAATGATAGAAACTCACAGCTAGAATAATAATAAACTGATATTATGGTGCCTTTTACTTCTTGGTAGAAAATACATCTATATTTATAGATGGCAGATCAACCAAATGTATGCATTTAGAAGTGTCTGACAAATTTAAGCTGTGAATTCATTGTACAATAAATAATGTTTCCAACTATATAATATTTTATAAAGCCCCAATTTAATGTATAATTCTTACAAATTACTCTGTATTAAATTTTCAATAGTTAACTTTTGTAAGTGAGTATCTTAGAAATTAGCACTAGTGTAAGAATTCCTGGGACAAAGCAGCCACATGGTAAATGTACTAGTCCAATATCCCAACATGGAACCAGCAGAAGACACCGCATATAGAGAAGCCACTGGAAAGTAGTTCCTTTTTTCTCTTCTGCTTCTCTTCCCTTGTACCTACTTGGCAACTTCCCAAATAAACTCTACTGTGGCAGCTGGTAGTGTGTCTGTTCTCGTGCAAAACCAACGTTTTGGTTCTCTTCTGGGCCTAGGCACACATAGGCCAGGGGATCCTGTACCAGGGTCACTACCAGGCTACCTTCCATCTGACCTGCTGCCATGTGTTTGAACACCACTGTCCTTGATTGGTAAGTCTTCCCTTTCCAGTTTATGTAAACTCAAACTATTGTCTCCCAGAAAAGACCGTTGATTGTCTGGTTTTCTGGTAGGACTTTAGTTTAGTGGAGGAATACCCCCTGCCACCATCTTTACTGGTCACAGATGTTCCTTCTAACCTTCCCTGCTATTGAAGCCTAGCCCCAATTGCTGGATCTCTTCCCCAGACTCTGTACCCCAGGCTTTGCCCTAATGCCTAATCTAAGTGCTGATGAGTCATTAGTGGTAGCTAATGCTGGTTTTTATGCTCAACCTAAGTACTAGTAAGTGCTTAGTGGTAGCTAGAGCTATTTCCCCAGGACCACTTGTTGGTAGGGTGGTGACCCAGATTTAGTGATGGAATCCACCACCCAGGTCTCAATAATGGGGAATAAGCCAGCAAAATATATATCTCCATCCTCACTTCTAGGATACATTCTTGAGACTCTCAAGTCACTTAGCCTTATGTCTTACCTAGACACCATGAAGCTTATCCATTATTGTATACACACACAAATAAAATGTGACCTAAGTACTTCTTAGATAATAACTCAAAATGATCACCTAATGGCTGTCTGGACCCTGATATTTTACAGAAGCTGTCTAACAGTATACAGGCCAATGGAAAGAGTTTCCCCATATGTAAGCCTTTTCATATTTCAACTCTAAACCTTCTCTTCTAGCTTCCTGTTCTCCTAGCCATCTGCTTCTAGCCACATAACCAGACCCTGAAGAATGTCATACTGCTTCTATAGATCCAGCTAATGACACCTCATCTTTCAAATCTTAATACTCACCTGCTCCTGCTCTAATCTCTTCCTTTCTGGGAACTCCAAACCTGACTCCTACATTTACCCCACTGGTCACTCACTCTTGCACTCCTAAGGACCCTGATTCAGTTCTCCCTCTGTGGAAAGTGACTAACACAGATAGGATAGTGAGTTTATACCTCATTTTCTCTGTCAAAACTTTCTCAGGTAACAAAAAATTGGGCTCTTATAGTTCTAACTCCACTGTCTTTGTAAAGGAATTCCAATATATTACTCAATTCTATGATCTCACTTTTCATGATATGTACTACCTTAGCAAATTATCTCCTCCCCAAAGAGTAAAAGTCAGACTAGGAACAGGCCAGAACTCACGTAGATGTGGTTCACCAGAAAAGTAGGAGCTGAGGCTGATCTAGATGTAGACCCCCACTGGAAATATAATACACCAAGGGGGTTCTTAGTCAGAGACAATTTTATGACCTGTTTTCTGACAGATCTGTGTAGAGCTACTCTGAAGCCAGTCAATTTTGAAAAAATGCAGAAGATAGTACAGGATTAAAAGAAGAATCTGTCTCAGTTTTTGGAACACCTCACAAATGCTCTCTTACAGTAAACTAACTTAGATACTGAGACCATTGAGGGAAGGCAACTTCTCTTGACCCATTTTTTTTAACGCATAGCTACCCCAACATTAGATCTAAACTTAGTTCTCTTGAGAGGGGATCGCTTACTCCACTGGAAGAATTCTTAGTTCTGGCTTAAATTGTATTGCAAATAATATGACAAAACAAGCCAGAAAAGATACCTCCTGCAGGCATGACCTATCCAACAACCTTATTTGCTTCCTCCCATGGCTATGAGACCTAGACCTCCAAGTGTATGCTTTAAGAGTGACCAACTCAGCTACTGTCTTGCTCTTGCCTGGCCTCTTAGAGGCTGCCCAGGCCTTGTCCTAGGTGCCATGGGAAACACTGGACTGGTGACTGTCCCCAAACCCCAAGTGACAGGGAGATATTACACATGGACCATTCCGGGGCTGATCTTCTAGGCTTGGCCATATATGATTGTTGCTGCCTGGGTTTCACTCACCCAACCACTGTCATTACCAAAAGGGACTCTTTGGTAGTCAAAATGTTATCAGGGCAGTCTATCTCCTTGCTTGCAGACACTGGTACCACCTACTGAGTCCTGTAGGAGGTTGGGGGTACTTTTTCACTTTCTAGCCTCTCCATTGTCAGGGTGAGAGGCAAACTATTCTGGCCTCATCAGACACAACCACTTAATAGTATTTTTAGAGCTATCTCTATCACCAACTCGTTTTGGTCATGCAAACCTGCCCCATACCCCTAATGGGAAGGGATTTTTTTAGTTACAGTAGGAGGTTTCATTTTTTACATTTATTTATTATTATGAATAAGTCACATTTTTATCCATGTATATTTTTGTTCAAGCTCTCTTCCCCTTCCCACACCTTCCAGTCATTCTCTCTTCTCCACACCTCTTTATCTCCTCCCCAGCAAGGGCAGGAGGTCCCAAAGTCTAAAAATATGGCTCAGATCAGCATCCACTTGTGGCAGATTCACTTTTCTCTCCCCAGCATCAAGACTGGGTCAGGAGTTCCTCGGGAGGGATTAGGATCCAAGGGGTAGGTCCAAGATGTTTCAGATCCCAAGCTGTTCAGTGTTTGTGGTTTGCAACTTGGACATGCTTTGATTTTTGCTTTTTTGGTTTAAGTCCACTAATGAGTGAGTATATCCCCTGCTTATCTTTCTGGGTTTGTGATACATCACTCAGGAGGATATTCTCCAAATCCATCCATTTGCCTGCAAATTTTAGGATATCATTTTTTTCTTACTGCTGAGTAGAAATGCACCACAGTTTGTTAATCCATTCTTTAGCTGAGGGCATCATAGGTTGTTTCCAGGTTCTTGCTGTTAGGAATAATTTTGCTGTGAACATAGTTGAATTAATGCCTTTGGAGTGCGAATGTGCATCTTGAGGGTATACGCATAGTAGTGGTATTGCTGGATCCTTGGGGAGACTGAGTTCCAGTTTTCTGAAAAACTACTATACTGCATTCCAGAGTGGCTGAACAAACTTACACTCCCACCAACTGTTTCACACAGTGGAAAATGAGGGAATATTGCCAAATTCTTTTTGTGAAGCCACAATTACCCTAATGCTCAAGCCACTCAAAGGTGCTGTGCTGGAATGCTCTCTGTGTGCTGTAAATAAAAGACCTAAGGTTTTGACCTAAGTGCAGCACCATAGAAGTGGGTGGAGAATCAAAAAAAAGACAGGTAGAAGGAGGGTGGAGTTAGCCAGTTTCCATCTGACCCCCAAGGAGGAAACATGTAACAAAGCCAGGTGAGCCACGGGCTGGGCCACGTGGCAGATAGATTAAAAGAAATGGGTTGAATTAAGATGAAAGAGCTAGATAGTAATATGCCTGAGATGTGAGCCAAACAATATAAAGTTAATATAAGCGCCTGAATCATTTATTTGGGGGACAAAAGCCGCTTGGGCAAGGTCCGAACCTCTGGCCCAAACGGGCCAGGAATCTTTCTACAACAGGTGCAACAAAGGAGACTTACAGACCAATTTCCCTCATGAATATTGATGCTAATATCTCAACAAAATTTTGGCAAACCATATACAACAATATATAAAAAATATCATCCACCATGATCAAGTAGGCTTCATCCCAGAATTGCAGGGATGCTTCAACATACAAAAAACCGTAAATGTCATCCTTCATAGAAACAAACTGAAGGAAAAAACCACATGATCATCCTTAAATGCTGAAAAAAACCTTTGACAAAATCCAACAATCCTTTATGATAAAAGTCCTGGAGAGATCAGGAATATAGGTAAAATATCTCAATATAATAAAGGCAATTTACAAGAAGCCGACAGCCAAAGTTAAACTTAATGGAGAAAAACTCAAAGCAATGCCACTAACATCAGGAGTTAGACAAGGATGTCCTCTCTCCTCTTATCTATTCAATATAGTTTTTGAAGTTTTAGCTAAAGCAATAAGAGAAGAAAGGAGATTAAGGGGATACAAATTGGAAAAGAAGAAGTGAAACTATCTCTATTTGCAGGTGATATGATTGTATACATAATTAATCCACAAAATTGTATCAGGGAACTGCTACAGCTGATAAAACTCTTCAGCAATATAGCAGGATACATGATTAACTCAAAGAAATCAGTAGCCCTTCTATACACTAAAGAAAGAAGGGCTGAAAAAGAAATAAGGGAAAACATCACCCTTTGTAATAGTTGCAAATGGCATCAAATACCTTGAAGTAACTATAATCAAAGAAGTAACAGATCTATTTGACAAAAACTTTAAATCACTGAGGAAAGAAGTTGGAGTTTTCATTTCTTTTAGTAGCTACATTTACATGAACCATGATGTGCCAGTTGCTTCAGCTGCTCCCTTGCTTTTCTTGCTATCTACTCAACCTGTCAGCTCTAACTTCCCATACCCTCTTCCAGACTCCCAGGTGACCCCCAAATGTGGGACACCCAGAATCTTTTCACCACTAGATATCTTTCCCTAGAATTTTCCATCTCTGAGTGTTCCATTCCAGCCTGCTTCTCAGAGCTGAGTTATTTTCTGGGCTTCCCCTTCCTCTTCCCCATGCTAACCCTCCAGTTGCCACTCCTGGAGAATGGAAAAGCCCAGAAACCATCTTACTACTAGACAACAACTGACCACCACCCCCTGAAGACTAAAGAGTAGGAACTAGGAGCCATTTTTAGAGCCAATAACAGGTAAAACAGAGACTATTCTCCCGACCCTCCCCCCAGGAACAAAGAAAAAAAAAAGGAAAACCTCAGATAAGCAAAAACATGTGACCTTTTAACTTCTAACCATCTCTAGACCTAGCAGAGATCCACAAACTTTATTGTGCAGCCACTAGCCACTGGAGTTCCCTAAAGTGAAGAAACACAAAACAGCTATCTCAAGGTTTATTTAAAGTATAGACAAAAGCCTAACTTTAGATTATAAATATCCTAATTTCAAACCTTCTTTTTCTCTCTCTTTTTCCTCAAGGCACAACAATTATTCACTGTCCTCTACAATCATGCATACATATATAACCCATCCATACAGCAAACAATGCTTAAAGGTAATAACTAATGCTTTTGGGGTGTGAATGTGCATCTTTATGGTATATGTCCAATAGTGGTATTGCTGGGCTCATAGCAGCATTATTCATAATAGCAAGAACCTGGAAATAACCTAGATGCCCCTAAACTGAAGAATGGATTAACAAACTGTGGTACATCTACACAATGGAGTACTAGTCAGCAGTAAGAAAAATAATATCCTAAAATTCGCAGGCAAATGGATGGATTTGGAGAATATCCTCCTGAGCAAGGTCTCAGGAACCCAGAAGATTAAGCAGGGGATGTACTCACTCATTAGTGGACTCTAAATAAAAAACAAAGCACACTCAAGCTGCAAACCACAACCACTGAACAGTTCGGGATTCGAAGCTTTTTGGGCTGGCATCTTAGTGCCCATTCCCTCCTGAAGAACCTCTGATTGAGTCTTGATGTTGGGATGAGGAAAGTAGATCAGCCTGAAGTGGATGCTGAACTAAGTCACCTTGAGACCTTGGGACTTCCTGCTCTTGCTGGGGAGGAGATAAAGATATGGGGAGAAGAGAGAGTGACTGGGAGGGGCGGGAAGGTGAAGGGAATTTGAACAAGGGGATACATGGATTTTAAAAAAGTGCCACTTTATTAAAAAATAAATAAAAAACTAAAAAAAAACCAAGAAAACAAAACTATACAGACCTCAGCAGCAGAATATTCAGGGTATACTTCAACTCCAAGAGCCTCTGCCTGCTCCCCCATCCAGCTGACTAGATATCTGAGGCATACAATGTAACTGCCATGATTGTTCACTGGAAGACCTGAAATTATTTATGTAATTTAAAATCTGACATTTTATTGCTAGGGCATCTAAACAATAATATACTTAATTTAAAAAAAAATAACTAACTTTACCAGAATGGGACACTTTCTGAAGGTTTACTTATTTTTCCTCATTATTTAATTTCTTGCTATAATTTTATTGACATTTACTGTATCTAACATTCAATGTAATCATTTAGTCATTCAACTTGCTTTCTTAAAAAGCCAAAATCTGAATGAGACAGAGACCAGGGCAAATATGACTTCCTTCCCCTGCTCACTTATAAGAATCCCTTATAGAACTGAACCTCAGATATGTGCTCATATAAAATCAGGCACTAACGGTTATGATAGAACTAACCCCAAACATGCTTATAGATGTGGTTTTCAAATAAGGACCTAAATACTAGTCCTGGCAAAAAGTGAACACCTAGCACTTTAAATTGAGCAAAATCCATAATAACTATAGCCATACTAAAAAGAAAATGGTATACTGCAAATCAAGGCTTCATGTACACTTGAAATCTGTTTACTAATGTGCATTGCTTATGCTCATGAATTTAAGACAATTAAGAGGTATGTGTCGACTGTGATCCTGATTTTCCATTGGGAAACTCTTAAAAACACATCAGTTGCTCAGTGTAACACTGTTATGTGTATCCTCATCTAAATACAAAGTAAAATATGAATAAGGAAGTTTGCTGTGGACCTTCTTTACCAAATCTGTGATGAATTCAGTCATATTAAAAACTATAGTCTTGGAAACTAGAATAATGTAGATTATAAAGAAAATAAAAAATATCACGTAATAAATTTTTTTTATGTCACCATTGTGACATAAAATTAATTTTAAATGAATCATAATAAAATCTATAACAATATTTTTTAAATATGAGATTAGAAGATGAGGGGAGGGAGTGGAAATAGATTAAAGGTATGCACTGGTTTAGGATTACTAGTCTGTAAAAAGCACTAATATGCTATTTTGAAAGTGGTGACTCTTTTGTGTATGATATGCCATGCACACAAACCTATACAAAGAGAGAACAAGGGACATAGATAGAGAGATAGATGATAGATAAATAGATGATAGATAGATAGATGATAGATAGGTTGATTGATAGATTACATTATCCATCAATACAATCAGAGGTGATTTTAATTAAAATTAGCAAAACATGGCTGTGAGTAGAATGTTTTGCCTAAAATTTTTTGATCATTTTTTTTTCTTCTTTATTTTGTATTTATCAAAAAAAAAACAGTAAAAAGATTTTTTTTAAAAAAAAAAATGTCGAAGAGTTAACAATAACTATACAGAGGATAATAATCATAAGCATGGCTTATCAAGGGTGGAAATGCAAATAAGATTACTACACATATATTTTCTTTGTGTTCAGCTTTCCCTCTGAATTTTTTTTTATTTTTAATATTTCCATATATTTTTAGAAAAAAATTAATTTTATGAAGCATCTGGAAATTATCAGAAATGATACAATTAAACATAGATGTATTAATATAAAAAATTTCCATAAATATAATTTCCATGATTGATTCTCATGTTGAGTCTGATTAAAAGTGCCTGATAGTCTCTGCTAGTCCTCCCAAAATTGAGTTCAGTTCCCAGTACCTGCTACAGACACAAAATAAACAAACAAACCAACAAACAAATAATATTAGAAAAGAAGTCTGTAGAAGACTTCACTGTGCTGTAGCTGGTTTGTACTCTGAAACCTTTTCATTTATATGGCTTTCCCCATTACAGGAAGAGATCTTTTATCTGTGCCCAAATGAAATCTATGCCACAGCAATATTCTACTGAAATATTTGCTTAGTTCATATGTAATAACTAGTCACTCACACTTAACAGCTTGGAATTTTTAATAAGCATCAATAAACTTAATGACAAGAAAAACACTCTCCTTTTTCTCATTCTTGAGTATTGTAGAAAGAATCAGCCTTGGGAAATGTACCTTGATCAAAACATAGTTTATCAAATTTTGGAGTTCTTGTATCTCCTGTTCACCTATCGAGTGCAGTTTGCTACTTGTGAGATTGCCAGTGTTACCTGTGAGATTTCCAGTGTGTCTGTAAAATGAGAACCTTGAATGTTAACCTATTTTCAGACAATGAAATAAAAATGAAAATATTTAGGTAGTATTTATAGAGAACTGTTATAGCAAATATAGTCAGAAGTTTCTTTGTCCTACCTGGCTCAAGATCTGAACAAATTTTTCCCACCCAAGGTGCCCACAGCCACCTTTAAAATAGTTATTTAGAGGCTTATTTTAATTACAAACTATTTGATCGATGGCTCAGCTTATTAGCAACTAGCTCTTATAACAACTAAACCCATTTCTATTATTCTGTATATTGCCACATTGTTCTGTGGCTTTTCCTGTGTCCATTACATTTTGCTTTCTGGGACACAGCTTCCAGTGTTTCTTTCTGACTCTACCCTCCTTTATTTATATCTCTGCTCAGATTTCCTGCCTGCCTCTAAGCCACCTTGCCATAGGCCAACACAACTTCTTTATTAACAAACAGTAATAAATCATAATTACAGTATATATGAAGACATTCCACATCAAGCAAAAATCTTGAAATCTAAGGATATTGAAAGCTATAACTAGAATATTTCTTGGTGCAAGATAGACCTGTGTTGTGGGTTGGGAAACAGCATCTATACAGGCTAGCTGCAAACCTTAAGCATGACTACAAGCAAAATTTCTCAAAGAAATTCCCAGGTCACTCAAAAACCAAAATCCATTGTTTGAGTTGAAACTACTTTTCTAGATCTTCATTTTCATATGTTATATATGTTTAAATTCAACCAAAGGTACTAACATACATATGTGCATATAAATTTATGGGTATTACAAATAACATTAGTCGTTCTGAAAAAAATAATGCAACTCTGTTTTATTTGGGGTTGTATGTTTATTACTGTAAATTGTGGTTTCAAAACAAAGTATGGCTAATGGTCCTCATAATATTCATTGGCAAGAGTAGTTTGTCTACAAGCACTCATAGTAAAAGTATAGATAGCATTATTCTCATAGCATTGACAATAGTGTTTAGAAATTCCATTTGTTAATTTTTATTGTTGCAATAAAACACCACTATGAAAGAAATTCCTGGAAGGAAGAGTTTATTTGGGCTTATGGTTCCAGAAGCAGAATGTACAAGAGCAGGAGAGTCATAGAAAGGTGGCAACTGTGAGAGTCCATCTTCAAATGCAAACAGAAAAAAATATAAAATTTTAGAATACAAATAATGCTGCCATGAACATGGTTGCTCCTCAACTGAGGAATGGATTAACAAACTGTGGTACATCTACACAATGAAGTACTACTCAACATTAAGAAAGAATGATATCCTAGAATTTGCAGGCAAATGGATGGATTTGGAGAATGTCCTCCTGACCAAGATATCTCAAACCCAGGGAGATAAGCAGGGGATGGACTCACTCATTATTGGACTCTAAACAAAAAAAACAAAAAACAAAGCATGTTCAAGTTGTGAACCACAACCACTGAACAGCTTGGGATCTGAAACACTTTGAACTGATACCTTGGATCCCACTCCCTCTATGGGAACACCGGACTCAGTCTTGATGTTGGGGTGAGGAAACTGGATCTGCCAGGAGTGGATACTAAACTGAGCAATATTGGGACTTTGGGACCTCCTGCCCTTGCTGGGGAGTAGATGGGGAGATGTGGAAAAGAGAGAGTGACTGGAGGGGGTGGAGGGGGTTAGGACCTTAAATAAGGATATACACGGATAGAAAATGTGACCTTATTCATAATAAAAAAGAAAGAAAAAAATTAGTCTAGAGAGAATGTTAGACAACACAGATTATGCTAAAGTGATACAGATAAATACATAATGTCATTGTAAAACAATGTTATGTGTAACTTATATGTCATATATATACATATGTGTGCTATATATGTACATACGATATAAATGTGACTAAAAGATGAAAAAACAAGAAATTTAGATTAGATAAGTCTATAAACTCATGCCTGCCTAAATTTAACTACTACTATCAGCAATTTACAGATAATAATGTTCCATGATTTCTCACAAACATCACCACCTAATGGGAAGAAAGTGTTCAAATACCTGAGATGACAGGAGATATTTCTTACTCAAATCACCAATTACCAGAGAAAACTACTACATTAAGAACGGAAAAAACTAGCAGAGACTTTATAGGGTATTCTTTGCTTAACCCCTATGTATCACATAAGTAAAGGAAAGTGTGTACCTATGTGTGTGGGTTGTGTGTGTATATTGTGCATATGTATTTCAATAGTATAGCTAATGTAAGTCATAATTCTGCAAGTATGATATTTATAAATTAGCAATGGTTCCAAGGGGGAATTCACTGATTTGTAACTGAGTAAGTAACATAAAAAGTTACATTACTAGCCTGTTAAAAATTATGCATAGTTTTTGGAGTCTATTTTCTAATTAGTGTAATTAAAACCAAATCTTATGCTGGAGTAAGGTGATAGATTGTGTCAACTGCATTTTCTTCATCTTTTCTGAGCTTTTAAATTGCATATTCATAATGTATTCAAATTAAGCAAAGTAAGAAAATCGGAGGAATTTGATAATATGAAATATAGTACATACTAAATTTTTGTAAAGCAGCATTCTGAATGGAATAAACTTATCTAATTAAACTCCAGAAAATAATCTTCCATAGTTATATGCAATTTACCTAGTCCAGATGTCTGCTTATTATACATCTTGGCAAGACTCCAGTTTATTCTCTTAGGATAAAAATTATTTTAAAAAATGTCTTAACATATTCTTTAAATATGCTTACTACTAATATTAATTTATAGCTACTTTTTTTCTTGACCCATATTATTTTTTAAAATATGCAGATATCATGGCTAAGATACAGGATACTAATATAGTACTAGGACAGAAATCAGAGATAGGAAGTCAAATGCCATTTCCTCCCTATCATACTATTTTTTTCTTTCAAGAGCTTTATGTACCTCTCTTCAGCCCAGTTATCACTGTTTTTATGCTAAAAAATATTATCTTCCTTAGGTCCTGTTGGTTCAAGAAATAGGTTTGTTCTTGTAATATGTGAGGACTGAGCGAAGAAAGTTGTTACACAATGCTTTTTGGTAAAAGGTTGACCTTGGAAATGAGGGCAAATGATAATAGTGAATGATAATTATTTAAATGAAAGATCTCTAAAAATATTACAACCCTAACCCACCATTGAAGAAATCCTGAGGTTAGTTCCCAGCCCTTTTCTTTACTCCCCTCCCAATACTTTCCTTGTCTTTTATGATGTCAGCTTCCTGCCCCAGGATATGCCAGAAGCTGATATTTCCCACTACCCCTAGTTGGCCCATAGCAGGAACCATGTACCTCTGATTGTGGAAAAGTCAACCAGTTCAATCTGAACTTTGTCTTCTCAGGATTAACTCAAGCAGAAGTTCTCCCTGCTACCCATTAAACCTGGTGAGTTGCTTATTTGTTTTTGGTAGCTTTTTACAGTACAAAAATTATTTTTCCTTCAAGTCTCAAAATTCGGTTATTGATTATTAGTCTTACTAGCTTTACATGCTATGACCATTTTCTTCAATAATCCTGTTCCAATTTCAGCATTATTACTTAATTCAATTGTATTCTATCTACTATGCTTTGACTAACCATCCTCAAAACCTTTTCTCTCACTTCCTACCAATCCTCTATTGGTTTTCTTTTCTTTTCTTCCTTTTGTTTTTTTGGAAAGCACTCCTTAGCCTTTTATTTATTTATTCATTTATTTTACTTCTTATTATGGATGAAGAAGTCAGATTCTGTATCTGTGTATATTCTTATTCAAGGTCCCTTCCCCTTCCCACAACATCAGGTCACTCTCTCTTCTCTACATCTCCCCATCTCCTCCCCAGCATAGGCAGAAGGTCCCAAGGTCCCAAGATCCCAATATTGCTCAGTTCAACCTCCACTCCTGGCAGATCCAGTTTTCTCCCCCAACATCAAGACTGAGTCAGGAGTTCCTCTAGAGGGAATGGGATCCAAGGTGTTAGTCCAAGGTGTTTCAGATCACAAACAGTTCAGTGGTTGTGGTTTGCAGCTTGGGCATGCTTTGCTTTTTACTTGTTTGTTTAAGTCCACTAATAAATGAGTACATCCCCTGATAATTGGGTTTGTGATACATCACTCAGGAGGATATTCTCCAAATCCATCTATTTGCCTACAAATTTTAGGATCGCATTTTTTTTTTTTTTTTTTTTTACTGCTAACTAGTACACCATTGTGAAGATGTACCACAGTTTGTTAATTCATTCTTCGGTTGAGGGGCATCTTTGTTGTTTTTAGGTTATTGCTATTACGAATAATGCAGCTATGAACATCGCTGAACTAATGCCATTGGAGTGCTACTGTGGGTCTTTAGGTCATACACCAGAAGTGGTATTACTGGATCCTTGGGGAGATTGATTCTCAGTTTTCTGAGAAATCTACAGACTGCATTCCAGAGTGGCTAAACAAGCTTACACTCCCACCAACAATGGAGGAGTGTTCCCCTTGCTCTGCAACCTCTCAAACATAGGCTGTAAACTGTGTCTTTTATCTTAGGCAATCTGACAGGTGTAAAGTAACATCTCAAAGATGTTTTGATTTGCATTTCTCGATGGCTAAAGATGATGGGCACTTTTTTAAGAGCCTTTCAGCCGTTCGTAATTCTTCTGCTGAGAATTCCCTTTTTAGTTATGAACCACATTTTTTTGATTGGGTTATTCAAGGTTTTGAGCTCTAGATTCTTGAGTTATTTATATATTTTAGAGATTAATCCTCTATCACTTGTAGGGTTGGTGAAAATTCTTTCCCATTCTGTAGGCTGTCTTTTTGTCTTATTGACAGTGTCCTTGGCTTTACAGAAGCTTCTCAGTTTCAAGAGGTCCCGCTTATGGAATATTATTCTTAGTGTCTGTGCCACTGGTGTTATATCTAGGAAGTGGTCGACTGAGCCAATTCGTAGAAGTGTATTTCCCACTTTCTTTTCTATCAAGTTCAGAGTGACTGGGTTTATGTTGAGGTCTTTGATCCATTTGAATTTGAGTTTTGTGTAGGGTGACAGGTGTGGATGTATTTACATTTTTCTACACTCTACCATCCAGATATGCCAACACCATTTGTTAAAGACACTATCTTTTTTTCCATTGAATATTTTGGGTCTCTTTGTAGAAGATCAGGTATTCATAGGTTTTTGGGTTAATGCCTGGACCCTCAATTCGTTTCCATTGATAAATAAGTCGGTTTACATGTCAGGTTGTTTTTATTACTTTAACTCTATAGTATAACTTGAAGTCTGGGATGGTGATGCCTCTTGAGGTTCTTTTGTTGAGCAAACTTTTTTTTGGCAATCCTGGCTTTCCTGTTATTCCAAATGAAATAGAGTATTGTTTTTTCAAAGTCTGTAAAATATTGTGTTGGGATTTTGATGGGCAGTGTATTGAATATGTAGATTGCTTTTGGAAGAATTGCCATTTTTACTATGTTGATCCTACCTTTTCAGGTACATGGGGGAATCTTTCCATTTTCTGATATCCTCTTCAATTTCTTTCTTCAGTGATTTAAAATTTTTGTTACTTCTTTGGTTATGGTTACTCCATGGTATTTAATGCTATTTGCAGCTATTATAAAGGGTGATGTTTTCTTTATTTCTTTTTCAGCCCTTTTATCTTTAGTGTATGGAAGGGCTACTGATTTCTTTGAGTTAATCTTGTATCCTGCTACATTGCTGAAGGTGTTAGTCAGCAGTAGAAGTTCCTTGGTAGAATTCTGCAGGTCACTTATGTATACAGTCGTATCATCCGCAAATAGAGATAGTTTCACTTCTTCTTTTCCAATTTGTATCCCCTTAATCTCCTTTCATTCTCTTATTGCTTTAGCTAAAACTTTGAGAACTATATTTAATAGATAAGGGGAAAGAAGGCATCCTTGTCTATTTTCTGATTTTAGTGGGATTGCTCTGAGTTTTCATCCATTAAGTTTGATATTGGCTGTTGACTTCTTGTAAATCGCCTTTATTATATTTAGATATTTTCCCAGTATTCCTGATCTCTTCAGGGCTTTTATCATAAAGGAGTAATGGATTTTGTGAAAGGCTTTTTCAGCATCTGAGTATATGATCATGTGGTATTTTTCCTTTAGTTTGTTTATATGATGGATGACATTTATGGTTTTTCGTATGTTGAACCAACCCTGCATTTCTGGGATGAAGCATACTTGGTCATGGTTAATGATATTTTTTATATATTGTTGTATACCATTTGCCAAAATTTTGTTGAGAATTTTAGCATCAATATTCATGAGGGAAATTGGTCTGTAATTCTCCTTCTTGGTTGTGTCTTTGAGTCACTTGGGTATTAGGGTAATTAGGCAATATTCCTTCAGTTTCTAATGTGTGAAATATTTTGAGGAGTAATGATAGTAGTTCTTTTTTGAGTGAGTAATAGAATTCTGCATTAAAACCATCTGGATCTTGGCTTTTTTTTTGTGTGTGTGTGTGTGTGGCGGGGGGGTGGGGTGGGGGGTGGGGAGGAAACTTTTAATGACAGCTTCCATTTCCTTAAGGGTTATAGGCCTGTTTAAGTAATTAATCTGATCTTCATTTAATTTTGGCTAATGATAGCTGTCCAAAAAGCTGTCCATTTCTTCTAGGTTTTTCATTTCTGTGGAATATAGATTTTCAAAGAATGATCTCATAATTCCCTGGATTTCCTGGGGGTCTGTTGTTATGTCCCCTTTATCATTTCTGATTTTGTTCTTGGATACTCTCTCTCTGCTTTCTGATTAGTTTGGATAAGTGCTTTTCTCTGTTGTTGACTTTCTGAAAGAATCAACTTGTTGATTCATTGATTCTTTGTATTGTTCTTTTTGTTTCAATTGTATTGATTTCAGCTCTTAAGTTTGATTATTTCCTGGTGTCTACTACTTCTAGGTGAGATTGCTTCTAATTGTTATAAGGCTTTCAGCTGAGCTGTTAGTTCTCTAGTGTGGGATTTCTCTAGGTTTTTCATATAGGCATCTAGTGCTATGAATTTTCCTCTTAAGACTGCTTTCTTTGTGTCCCACAAGTTTGGGTACATTGCGGATTCATTTACATTAAATTTTAGGAAGACTTTGATTTCTTTCTTAATTTCTTCCTTGACCCCGAGTTGGTTCAGCTGAGTGATGTTTAGTTTCCATGAGCTGGTAAGCTTTCTGTGATTTTTGATGTTGTTGAACTCTAACTTTATGCCCTGGTGGTCCGATATGATACTAGAGATTATTTCCATCTTTTTGTATCTGTTGATATTTGCTTTATGACCAATTACGTGGTCAATTTTAGAGAAAGTTCCATGAGGATCTATGAAATATGTATATTCCTTTGAATTTGTGTGGAAGCTTCTCCTCTGTGGGTTTTCTAAATAATTCATTCACATATCTACAGCATAATATCTATAATGTACATGTAACAGGAACTATACAATATTACTTAACATAGGATAACTGTTTCTAATTTCATCATTTGCATGAAATTTTCATAATTCCATTTTTCTTAACAGATATATAATCTATTTTTTTAAAAAATGAACCACATTATCATTAAGCCATCAGCTCATGGGCATCTATGTTATTTCCAATTTCTGTCTATTACAAAAGGAAGAACAATAAATATGATTAGGCAAGCATCTCTGCACTAAGATATAGTCTTTTAAGTACATGCCAAAGAGTAGTAAAGCTGAATCATGTGGTAGATCTAATTTCAGCTTTCTGAGAAACCTCTACACTAATTTCCACACTGGATGTATCAGTTTATATTCCTACCATTAACAAGTATGTGATGAGGAATAGTTCGTTAAGATGTGGAATAGTGCATTAACTAAACAAAAATGGGCTACTTATGTTTATACAGGGAATACTACTTTAACTGCATCATGGTTTGTTACATTTGTTTCCACTATCATTGTTAATGATGTAAAGATATGTTACATTTGTTTATGCTGTATTTGCTTAATTATGCAAGGATGTGTTACATTTTATTTATTTATTTTTTTGCCTTGCCTGCCTAAGGAACCTGATTCCCCTAATTAAAGACTGAACTACTAATAACCAGGAGGAGAAAGGACAGGTGCCCTGGCAGCCAGAGAAAATAAACAGCAGAAGTAATCTAGAGAAGGAAAGAGAAGAAAAAGAGCATCAGGAGAAAGAGGGACATACTTAGGGGCAGAAACCAGGTACACACCAGGCAGACAGACATACAGACATCAGGAAGATAAAGTATACAAAAAGAAAAAAGGTAAATACCACAAGGCAAAATGTAGGTTATGCAAAACAGACTAAAATAAGAACTAAAATAAGACTGATCGTTCATAACTAATAAGAAGTCTCTGTGTTATGATTTGGAAAGTGTTGATAACCTAAAAGGAAAAGCCTACTGCAAGTGTGTGTTCCCATGTTCCAACATCTGTTGCCATTTTCTTTATTAATCTAGGCCATTCTGACTAAGGCAAGATGAAATCCCAAAGTAATTAATTTATTGTGAAGCCTTTAAACAGTGCTTTATAATATTCTTATCATGAATAAAGTCATATTTTTTTATCTATGCATTCCTTTGTTCAGACTCCCTCCCCCTCCTGCCCCTTCCAGTCAATGTCTTATCTATAGTATGGATAGGACATTATGCACATAAAGAAGATAAAGGATGGAATAAAGTTATTTTGTGAATTTCTTGACTAGGTAACTGGTAAATGCAGTCTTCCCTCTGATATAGATATTTTTGTGCCACTGATGTCATTACTAGGTTACCCCTTAGAGCTCTTGTCATAGCCAATGGTGCATCTTCCCAATGGTTCCAACTGACCTGGCAGTCTTTGGAGGTATCCTGTTTGATGATGGATTGTTATTATCCTTCAGGCTTCAAATGAAAATAATATGTTCCATGTGAATCTCCAGAATCAAATATAAATTTATCCATTCTTTTTCTCCTTGATATTAGTCTTAAATATAATGATAACATTTTGTAAACACAAGTAAAAGTTTATTAGGAAGGTATTTTAATTATCCTTTTAGACTAATATATTTTTTGATAAATACACAATAAGACAGCTTCTTTCTTTACCATATGCCAGGGAGAGAATTGGTGTCCTGCATCCATGATTTTCTATGTAGCTTTTCCATGGTTATCCTGTGTGTCTATGCTAATGTCATAGATATAGGGAAAGGTGCTTTATTTTACTATATGTTTCTCCATCAGAAATGGAATCTGTTTCCTTTGTTCTGGGCTAGATTCCCTAGTACTTCATTTGTGGAAACATTTATAGTCGAACTCTGAAGAGAAAATCATTGGTCTATGTTATGCTTCATGAGAAGTGATTGTAGCATGTCAAAATCCTTCATAATGAATGTTGAGTTTTGGAAAAGAATGGATCATTTTATCTAGCCCTTAAACACTGTTTTATATAAAACAATTACAGGGCAACAATTCAAAGTATAATATTATTATGTTTAAAGTCACAAAAATAGTACAAGTACTATGATCAGTACTTGTTCTACTTTTTTTTCCCAAATCAAGACTGTTTTGATTACACCATGCAAGGGAAATAAAGGGGTTTTTGGCAAGTAAAAAAATCCATTCTCTAAACAATTGAATTGAGTATCGAAATTACCACAGTGTACAATGATCAGTAAGACATTAAATTAAACTCAATAGTTTTTTTGTTTGTTTTACTCATTGAATAATGAATAATGGGATCCTTAAATTCTCTAGCCTGACAACCTAAATAATAATATTTGCAGTTACAAAGTCATGATCTTCTATAAATTGTCTACATTTTAAGTGCTATATGTTTGTGATATACTGTAGGATATTTTGGCAAACCTGTTATCCTTGGGAGATGCATGACACAAGCTAGATGGCACCACACAGATACTGATGGTTAATCTATACTGTCAACTTGATTGACTTGAAGATGCTTAAGGCATCAGTCAATACATCATTGGCTTTAACTTGTGTAGGCCGTCCAAAGAGGATTAACTGAGAAGAGAATTTCTGTTTTTAACATGACCATCCAATAGTTCAAGAGATTTATGTGGTAGTAAAAAAGGCATAGGAGAAAGGCTAGTACAAAAGTTCTCTTTCGGGTTCCTGGACAACATGGTGTAAGCTCTTTACTCTGCAATGCACTACCTGACCTTACAACTGAAAATACAAAAACTGTAAGCAATGATAACTATTTCTTCCTTCAAAATTGCCTAGGCATTCCATTATTGCAAAAACTATAAATAGTTAATAAACACAATTTTTCAAGATTTTCAGCTCACTATCAAAGATATCTATTATGTAGTATCTTTCTTGAATTAAACTATATACTGGAAATTTTGTGTCTTTGTCCACTGTATTTTCAAACATAAATGAATATTCACCATCCCCTGGTTACAATTGTGCTTTTTTGTGTTCTTTACTCAATGATTATAACTTAGAAATATATTTATATTATTATATTTTTAGACTTAACATATGTTAGAAGAAAGTAGTGTTCATTGTTTATATCTAGTTTATCCGTTTTATTTTATTTAAGATAATGTCTTTCAGTTTATCCACATTATTATAAAATGAAATTATTTTTCTTATTATTGAGGAATTTACAGATATCTCAACTCACAAATAAACCCCATTTTATTTATGCATTGATAGACACTCAAGGTGTCCCTATTTCAGTGTGTGTGTAATTGTTGGATTATTTTATACTCTTATTTTTTTTGATGTAACTAGTGGTGTGTCAATATATATTCTTAACAGGGTGAAAGGGTTTACTTTTTTGTTTTGTTTTATATTCTCACTTATTATAATCACTCATCTTTGAATAATAATCATTCTAACATTTTAAGGTATTAACAAATGATGATTTTAATTTTCACTGCTTCTGATGATTAGTGATGTGTATAATTTTTAAGTACAAGTTGGTTATTATGTCCTCAATGAAGACAAGTCCTAGTCAAACCTTTTATCTATTTTTATGCAAGTTACATAAATGTCAATCACAACAATAGGACAAGATTTTCTCTTGAATAGATGATGTTGTGTAAACAACCTCCACACTCAAGCATTATATCTTTAATTTGGATCATATTTCAAAATTCAACTCAAATGGATTAAATACTTTAAAGCTTATGAAAAAAGTCCTGAAAATATACAAGAAAGAAACTTAGAACACTGGCAATCAAGACAATTTTGAATAGCTCACCTTGTACAAAAAAAAATGCAAAAATATACAAGTGATACTACTTTATACCAAGAACCTTTGATACAACAAAGAAAAATTTGTTTCCTACAGAATAGCAAAAAAAAAAAAAATGGGAAATCATGCATAAAAACAAATTAACATCCAAAACATAAAAAGAAGTCAACTAAGTAACAAACACATAAATTTGATAATTAGAATTTAATTAAATATTATCATTAAAATTCTTCTTTAAATATGTCAAATAAAAATATTCAACTCTGGGCAAAGCAAATCAAGTTTGGTTTCGATTTGTCCTGTTTTTATCATGTATCTTTTTTTTTTTTTAATTTTTTTCATGGAAAAGGAAGGCAGAGTTGGTTCAGCATGTATAGTAGGAATCAGCTGTCTTCTTTAGTCCCTGTCTTAATTAGCATTACAAAAGAGAAATGTAGCATATATCAGGTGTAATGTCTAATCCCAGAAGAAAATGTTAACTTGAGTTACTCAGCAAGCATGAATTGAATTACTGCTTTTGCTCAAGGGAGTATATATTTACGCTTGTTTGTAAAGTATAAATTAGAGTAAGTGCTATAGAGTCATAGGTTGGTAGATGGCCTGGAGCACCTCCTCTTCTGAACAATTAAGATCTGATTGATTCATATACGCAGACCTATGTATGCACCTGTACATGTGGGAGTAAATTTGTATATATACACATTTAATAAACTCAAGCTACAACTTCCAGACACAAAAGTCTCTTGAGTAAATTTGATCCATCTTTCTCTTGTTGTGCTTAAAAAAATAATAACAGTAATAGCTTCTTTCACCTTGTAAGCCTTAGGAGGGTAATTAGTCTAATTGTAGTTATTTTTAAACAGATCTATTCCAAGTAATCAAGCGTGTTTCTATAGGTGCTCATTTTCATGGTGAATAGCAAGGAATTCAAAATGCCACAGAAGAGCACAAAAGAAAATTGGTGGCTTTAAGTGTTTCTACAATCCAAGAAACACAGGTATACATAGTGATGGTACTGAGGGTTAGGGTTAGGGTTAGAATATTGTTAGGTGAGGGTTGGAATACTGTTGAGTACTAAAACAAATGTAAAAAGATCATCCTTTCACCAGCTTATCAATTGCTCCTATGTTTCTTTTCTTGTAGCTATGATCAAATCCTCTGACAAAACTTTTGGGAGAAACTCCTTATTTTGTCCAGTAATTCAAAGTATAGTCAGTCATAGGGGTGAAGTCAAGGAAGTAGCAGCCTAAAGCACTGATCTCATTGAGTAAATGAATTCTTGCTAGTAGTCAATTGTTTTATTTCATTTATAAAGTTTGGGTTCTTAGTTCTGGGACTGTTTACAGCCCACAGTGGGTAACTTTTCCCACAGTAGTCAACATAATCAAGATAATAGTCTACAGGCATGCTCCATCTCCCCCAAAAAAATAAAATATGTCACATTGATAATAATAATCATCACAAGCCCATTGTCTTATATTTAAAGTACATTTCTGAATTTTTTTAAATTAAAAAGTAAAAGCATCTATATAACATAGAGGTTTAATAATAGCTGTGAGAGCTAAATTTCGGGAGTGTTTTAGTTATTTTTTCTCATCTCCATGGTAAAATAGTCAAAAGAAGCAACTTGAATAAAGAAAACTTCTTTGGCTAAAAATGTAATGGGATACAGTGCATTGTTTGTGGAAGGTATGGGGCTGCTCTATATCAGAGTTGTATGTTGCAGGTACAGCTCCAACAGCTACCAGAGGATTAGGCAAGAAGTGAGGACATCCTGTAATGCTCCAAGGCAACTTTTACGGTCATATCTGCCAGCCTGGTCTGTCTGTATCCAAATGATTCCAAACCTCTAGTCCAGTTGATGATAGTCAGGGGAGATGAGTGGCTCCTAGCCACATGGTGACTATATCTAAATGGAAGGCAACCTTACTCTATGCTTAAAACATACCAGCTATTTAAACTTGCTAAAACCTCTTTTGTTATGAGATCAGAGTTCTAACTTTCCTAATGAAACCGTTAAATCTCTACTTTTAACCCATTTGTGTTCTATGCAACAGTTCTTCAAATCTAGCCAGTCTAATCTTGCTCTTCTAACCACAGTGGATCAGCTCAAAGATGGCTTGTGATACTGGTAAAACCAAAATGAACTGCTCACTGGGAAGAATAATTTAATGTGTGAAGGTTATTCATCTGTGAGAGCAGAGGTAAGATTTCATGCTGGAGCATCATAATTTTGCTGGTGAAGTCTTAAAGAAAGGTAAAAAAGACACATTTATACCTAGGCATAACCAAAGCCTGTGGGTTTGTTGACTATAGTTACTTATATCCAGGCAGTTCTTTCTTTCTTTGACTGGTAAGTTTGGCTTTTTACTGCAACTATGATTAGTTTTGACCTCTCTCCATCTGCCCTCCCCTTCCTTCCCCTCCTCTCCCATTCTTTCCACTCTTCCTTTCCTCTCTTTTCCTTTTCTCTTTCCTCCTTTCCCTCTTCTTTCTACTTTTTAAAAATCCCTTTTCCTCTGCTTTTCTCTCTGTCTCTTTCACTCCATGCCAATTCAGGAGTTTATAATCGATGTTTTCTTGTTTTGTTTTGAAATGCAAGGAAGTTCAATACGACGTCTTAGTTCATAGGCTTCCTCATAATTTTCTTTTTTATTTCTCAGGGCTATTTGTAGGCAGAAAGAATAGAGAGACTTAAACTCCTTGCTGTCTATTTGCCAGAATTTTTGAGAAGGTTGAGACATTTGACTCTAAGCTGATTTTAGAGAAACAATACCCAGGCTACATTTCAGATATTAATTTTTATGGAACAATCTAAAAACTTCTGCCACTTAGTACAGACCACAGATTCATGCTATCTCTGGTACCTATCTTCATAAGACTACAAATGAATGACTAATGACAATATGACTGACAGGACCTAAATCATACATCCACATTTTAGCTGCAAGGTAAACATCAAATTTTAATTTTTAAAACTGTTCCCTCTTTTCCTTGCTGAAAACCATAAATTTGATTTGAAAGCCCATAAAATGTGCTTTGAAAGATTCAGGTAAGAATTAACAATCTATGTCTACTATTGCCATATAATGTCCAATATAGATAATGTATGATTGTTTGGGAAATGAATTTTCTTTTTTATCACAACCTCAGTGTAAATATTGGTAACATCCAGAATATTAGATTCATGAGACACTCCCATTTATGGAGCCCCAAGCTGACTGCTAGGCCATCATAGGCTGGCTATGCAATTAAAGGGTTTTTCCAGACCAGAGAAGCAAAGGTCAGGTCTGCCTCCCAGAATTATGTATTGAATGCTTTCATTTCTGGCATTCTGGCAGTAGATGAGGTTTCCTTTTAGAAAAATTAAATACAGTGTCACAGATGTTAGTATTCATTTTATATGACAGCTGTGTATAATCAGTTTGGTAATCAGGAAAAAAAATACAGAAAGTACAATAGATTGTGCTTTGAGAGGTGTACTTATTTTTCAGTGTTAGAGACTCCACAAATGTCAACCTAGATTTTATTGACTTCTTAAATAACCCAAGTGCAATAAGACTGAACCTAGAAATCCTGCCACTCCAGTTCAAAGCCTTGTATTCTCACCACAAAGCCCATCCTTAAGGACATGTCAATTGCTGAGTGCAATTTGAAAATGCTTTCTCTTCCTTTCAGGCCTCAGTGTTCTTAGCTGCAGTGAGGCAACAGTGGAGATGATGATGGTAATGATAACCCTGAGAAAGTCTACTGAAGACAGTAAATACAGCTGGGAGTGGAGACACATTATCTGTAATCTTGGCTCCTGGGAGGATGAGAAAAGGGTAATCAAAACAAACCAACCAACCAAACAAACAAACAAACAAAAAACCTGTTTAATTCTCAAAACAAAATAGAATGAAAATGCTTATTACATTTGAACATATATTTTCTATTATGCATACTATTACTGGGCATTCCATCTGGGCAGCCCTTGAGAGAATGGGTGAGAAATCATGGACTCTAAGACATAGAATCTGGGAGTCAAGGTAAGAAGCAGACACAGATTTGTTTAATACAGAAAGGCTACAGACTCCTTCATTGCAGTTATGGAGCAAAACTATATACCCTGTCCTGGTTTTCTATTGGCAGCTAGAGACTCCCCTAGCTGTGTTGTCTCTCTTTCATTGGCCTCAGAATCTCAGTGATCCTGCATCATCAATCACCAGCACAGCTGCAGACTCCAAACTGACACAGCAGGAAGTGGCTAGTGCACAAACCTGGGTAACTGCTGTTTCATCAGAGACTAGCTGGCTGATCTCCCCCACAAAACACTTAACCACAGCATAGAAATATTGATACCTATTAAGAGCCATTTTTTTATTGTCCTTTAATATGACTCTGCCCTAGTACTAGAAATAGCTAGTCTGTAAACCCTTCTTATTTGTCATGTGTATGTTGATTGTGATGATGATGGAGAAGTGGTATTTATAGTTATTTGCTGCTGCCTCAGTACAAGTCATAAACTGAGTTGAACCAGCTTGCCACAGTAGTACCATCCACTCATTCCAGACTCCATCTGTCTTTCATTGACACAAATGGACACACACACACACACACACACACACACACGCACACGCACACGCACACACAGAAACTCACATATACTATTTTACTTTATTTTTTCTCACGTCAGCTCTAGTTTTATGAATAATTAGTACTAGTTGTCTATATGACTAAGCCACCTAGCAACCTTGTCTCTCATAATCTCGATAGCCAGTCTTTTGATCACATTCTTAGGAGTACAAAAAAAGATACAAATGTATGTGATGGTAACGTTCTGAATATCGAAATTCAACGTTCTATATAAAATTTAAAAAGCTGACAATATGTACCAGATATGATAATGAGTAATTTACAGTGTGACTTCTCAGACTTACAATTTGAAATTAGGACAATTGTGTTTTTCCATTGTCTTTGCTATAATATTTATGACATACATAGTGAAAACAGAATATGTAACCTATTTGCAAGTAGACTTTAAAAGTCTAGAGAAGCTATGTAGCTAAGACCTGTCTGTCATAGAATGTGCCTACAACTCTTTTTGATGCTCAGAGAGATATGGTCAAAACTTGGTATTTAACTGGCATATGCAGTTAGAATTTTCAAATGGAATTTTTTTCATTATTTCACCCTATTTTTCTTTCTTTACTTTTACTTCATTTTAGTAACTATTGCCTTTATCCTAGTATTTTAGAATAGTCAGTTCATCTTTTTCATGGAAGCCATGATGAGAAGACCTTGTTCTTAGGAAGTTGAATTTACCTGCATTAGTGATTTCTTTCTCTAAGTTCCATTTGTTTATTATTTGTGCTTCAGTGACTCTACTTGAAACCTGTTTATAAAAAAAAGTATAAACATGATTATTAGTGAAAGAACAGGATAGAATCATGTTAATTAGAAGTTTAACACTTTTCTTTGGACTGGGGTCTGAATTTCACTCATTAGTGGACTCTAAATAAAAAAGCAAAAAGCAAAGCATGTCCAAGCTGCAAACCACAACCACTGAACAGCTTGGAATCTGAAACACCTTGGACTTGCACCTTGGATTCCACTCCCTCCAGAGGAACACCTGACTCAGTCCTGATGTTGGTGGGAGAAAACTGGATCTGCCAGGAGTGGATGCTGAACTAAGTCATATTGGAACCTTGGGACCTCCAGCCCTTGCTGGGGAGGAGATAATGAGATGTAGAGAAGAGAGACTGACTGGGAGGGGTGGGTGGGGGAAGGGAACTTGACCAAGGATATATACGAATAAAAAATATGACTTTATTCATAATAAAAAGTAGAATAAAAAAAGAAGTTTTTATAAAAGAAAGCTATTTATATCTACTCCCACCATTTGATCCTCTCTGCAACTTGTAAGATTTCTGTCTGACTCAGTTCTTCCATTGAATAATTACTCCAGGAGGAAGGAGAGAGACACTGTTCTGGGATGTTCTAGTCAGCCTGGTTATTCTGTTTTCAAAGCAAAATGGGACTCAAATGAAATTAAAATGTGATTGCTTATCTTTAGTTTTTGTTTCCTTCAGGAAAGTTCTCTGAGAAATGTGTGCTTACCTGGTAAGATTACAGAACATGGAAAGCTGATGTGTTGCACATATACACAAGGGCTACTTGGTCAGTTTACTCCTGTGCATTGTTTTGTTTTGTGCTGAGATGAAAATCAAGGTATAGAGCAGTGTCAGTTTTTCAGTTGAATATTGAGTTAAGTACCATTATCATAAAACAAACTAAACATATCCAGATCCTGACTCAACCTCAGTCTTCAATCGTTGACTTTACAGTTTAAGAAAATCTGATCATTCCTATTGAAGAATAGCACAGATTTTAAATGTTTTCTCTCTCACTGTCTTTGCAAAGATCTCTACTGATTACTACTGGGGTAATTCTTTCTCTAATATTCTACATTCTGAAATCTCAGTTTTGAGCCTGATGTAAGTACTTAGCACATACTTGTATATTGTTGAGAACTATAATCTTCCTGATAATAATTTCATTATTAATAAATTTGGGCAACAACTCATTTACTGTTTCAAGCACAATTTGACATGTTGATAATATTAAATAAATAAAAATTAGTGAAATGATCCTACTATTAAGAATCAAGCTTGCACTATTAAATTATGATAAATAGTACTAGCACAAGATATTATTTATTATTGAACTCTAATGCCATCTTCTTTGGCCAGCTAAGAAAAATGAGTGATGCAATTAATCTGATAACCAAATTTAAGGGACATTGCCTGAGAGTGAAACCCTAACATTTTATTACTCCATTACATGTGACCTTTCATGGTTGTCTTCAATATTTAATAATAGTCAAAAGAGGCCAGCCTTATCAATTATTTTTACTACTTGAAATTAATATGTATAATATTGATTTTCAAATGCATGCCAAGTAAAAAGAAAAGGACATTAAAATAAAGTTTGAATATTTATTGAGATATACTACATGGCCAGAGTCAGGTAAAAGTGAATAATCTTATAAGAATCTCATAGCTATTTGTGACTTTCTTGCCTTATCACCATACCAGAGGGGGGAGAACAAATATAAAAAGAAACATCATTCAATTCAAATGAGATGACTACAAAAGACGGAATGACTTAATTCCTTAATCTATTGTTTATATTCATATATAGTCTCAATATGAGTTCCCCCCATTTGAAATCAAATATTCCCTTCTTGTATATTGTTGAGAACTATAATCTTCCTGATAATAATTTCATTATTAGTAAATTTGGGCAACAACTCATTTACTGTTTCAAGCACAATTTGACATGTTGATAATATTAAATAAATAAAAATTGAAATACTTTTGGAGTTAACATTACACTAGTGTAGACAGAAAATATATAATATACACGGCAGTATGTTACCCCAGATAACAAAAGAAGAAGACTTTGACTTTGTCACTAATTAATAGAGCAATAGCTTTTTACCTCATCCTCATTTAGAAAAAAAAAAAGATAAAAATGACAGGCAATGATGATGAGTTTGCCAAAATTTTCGTTACTAGGAACCCGTAGAATTTTTTGGGAAATTCAGACTATCTGCTTATGTTTTTTAAAAAACAAGGAAATATGTATATACTCATTATTTGGTGTTTTTACATCATGCATCCTAGCAAACTCAGATGTTAGACTTCTCAGAATCATGTCCACTCAATTTGTCTTAGTTTTTTAAGTTATAGTAGAATTCTGTAGTAAGTCCATATTTTCTTTTGTTTGTTTCTGTTATTGCTGGTTTTTATTTTTAGTATGGAGTATTTTTTTAGGATTTCAAGTATTTCAAGGTTACAAAGTATGCATTTGTTAAAAATCATTCATTGAATTTAGATTTAATTTTGCTGTCTAAAAACTCACCAGTTTTTTCAAAATCTCCAATTTATGAAACAAATTTATAATGTATGTCTTTATGATTTTCTGGAATTTCACCTTATTTGTTATAATGTTTGCCTTTCAATTCCTAGTTTTATTGAAGTAGGTGTTCCCTTTCTTTTGTTTGATTTGATTAATAATTTGCCAATTGCATTTAATCCTTTAAAAATTTAATTAAATAATTAAAAAATAAATGGACTTTTTCCATGTTAAAAAAAGGGAAATATAGGGTGCTAATTATTCCTTCTTAAAAGTATTACAATAGTTTTGAACATAAATGCCAAAGTTTGTTTGTAGTGACACATTATAGTATGAGAGAAAGACCAACTTCCCTTATGGATTTGCTGATAGATTCCTCCTCATCAATCAATGTTCTTAAGTCAATATCTCAACGTGTAATTTGTAGGTAATGAAATTATTTTGTTATGGAAATGTTACTGAATATTCTTTTCATCTGGACCAGAAGCATGTTGCTGAATTCTCATCCACCTTTTCCCACTGTGCCTGGTTCCTATTGTACATGTCATCAGTGCTCCTCACCCTTGACTAGGTTTGGGCGTGTGATAATCTTGTTGATTATGGGAAAGAATGAATTAGCATTTTAAGTTTTAGGGTATAGGAATTTCAAATATCACCTAAAGCCTCTGATTGATAATAACAAAATTATAGGGCATATAGACAAGCATCCAAGCATTGGCAAACTAAGGGGAATGTTGCCAATCACAGGATAAAGCTGAACAGAACTGTTGGTGATAATGTTTTCCCATCTTTTGTGTATTGTCTTCTCAGCTCTTGGAAACATTTGAGGTCACTTCCTAAGCTCATTGAGCTATGGCTGTTTCTTTTAGAGAACCAAATATCTCTTTTATCTGAGAAAATGTGTTGCCTTTCAGTGATATTGGTATCTAATTTGGATTACATAAAATGGTTCCAATTTCTCTTCTTTTTTGGTGTTCTGTTGCGGGGATGACATACTGACCAAAAGACAAAGTTGGGAAGGTTTATTATATTTTAAAATTTCAGGTCAGAATATATCACTGAATGAATTCAGCACATGAATTAAACATAGAAATGTGGAGTATGCTATCTCATTTAAGGATGAAAACACTCACAGTGGATTGAGCTCCATTTTATCAATTTGCAATTAAGTAATTGTCCTACAGACATACCAACAGGCTAATCTAACAGAGGTAACTCTTCAGTGGGGGCTCCTTCTTCCTAGGTTATTCTATCTAGTCTATATCAGGTTGACAAGATTCACTAGCAGAACTGTACAACTCATACCTATTGGATGAGTGTTACACTGAGAATCCAATGTCAGATACAATGCCTTCTTAGAAAAATATGGATGCATACAGATGTAGAGCATTTTCAATTCATAATTGATAGGTTTCATATTCATAGTATACCTATATCTAAGCCTTTCAAACGACAGGAAAAAGAACATTACTTTTCTCTCCTATGCATTTTATCACCATGCCTAAATAAATCACAGTGTCCATTTTGTTAAAATTATGTTCAAATGCATGTTTTTCTCCTCTCCACTGAAATGAAAATATTTTTAAGTTAAAATTTTTTATTCTCCCTCTGTGTTTTCTTCCTAAAAATATAGAATAAAAGCTGATAGAGATAAAGAAAAAATCACAGAAAACATCATATGGGCACTTACACTGAGATTAGATTTTAAGAACAGTTAAGCTTAACTGTGAACTGTGTGGTAATATAGGAGCCCTACATGTGCAGAGGTGTATGTTTGTGTAACAGTACTAAAAATATGATGTGGGTCTAAGAAGCTTCCTTCCTGCCTCTCACTGCCTTAGTATTCCTATATTGTTTATGATTTAGATTGAGTTGTAGGCCATTCCATATGCTATCGTTGATTTCCTGATAAGTCCATGCTTCACTAGTCTATCCGAGTGCCATTTCATATACAGTATTTCAGAGCTATTAAATACCTTAGCTACAATGTCATATTCTGACATCAATTCTACAAACCTTTCAACTTAACCATCTTTACATTTAGAATGACATATGTTTTAACTACTGAGAAATAATAAAGAGTAACCATAACAACCTATTTAGTCATTTACGTGTGTGTTAAAAACTATTTCAAGACAACACTCCCAAAAATAAGAAAATAAAATTTCTGAAATGCTAACAGTGACAATCAAGTGTATATAATTTATTGTAAATTTGATGATGAGTACTATTTATTGAACATCCTGTGTTTCTTTCAGCATGTATTTCTTGACTCTTTGCCAAAAAAAAAAAAAATGTCCATATGTATGCTGATTTACATCTGGGTCTTCAGTTTGGTTTTATTGATCAGCATGTCTGCTTTTATACCAATATAATGCTGTTTTTATTTTTCAAGTTTTGAAGTACAACTTGAAGTCAGAAATGGTGGTAATGTAAGCTTTTTATCATTGCTTAGGATGATTCTATCTTGGGATTCTTATGTTTCCATGTAAAGCTGAGAATTGTCCTTTTAAGTTATGTAAGTAAATGTGTTGAAGTTTTGATGGGGATTGTATCTGTAGATTTCTTGAGGTAGAATGGCCATTTTTACTATGTTAATACTATCAATTCATGCGCTTGGGAGGTCTTCTGAAGTACTATGGGCTTTGAATGTGGAGAAAGAAGACACAAAACATGATCAAACACAGACCAGAACTTTAAGGTCTTCTTTGAAGAAATTGTGTACAATAGCTATGACTAGGACGTGAACCTGTGGCTTCAAAGTTCACAGATGGGAGTTTCAAGTCTATGAAACTCATCATGAGATAAATTGTTTGAAACTATTAGAGAAATTAGTAATATTTATATATCTATGACATATCAACCATACTTTGGACAAGAAAAGAAAGATACACACAGACATCGATAGAGAAAGAGAGAGGGAGAGAGAGAGAGAAAGAGAACTAGCATTACGTGACCTAGTTAAGTATTCTAATAAATATTCCCAGAATTGCACAGACATTGATCTTCTTAATCATTGTTATTATATTAGAAGAGATAAAGAGAGTCAAGCAATAAAAATGGTAAAACTCATATTCAATCTCTTAGACATGGTGTGATTGATTGTTAGAACAAACCTAAAGGAGCTTTCCCTGTTAGAGCAGTACATTTTCTTTAATGGAGAAAAGTTTCAGTCCATGATTCCAGACTTTTTTGTATTGAGTTTGCTTCACCAATCACATTTTTATTTTTTCTCAATAATAAATATGAAAAGATATCAAAATATTTAACACTTTTGTGAATATAAACCCAAGGGACAAGTAGAAAATTTTTCTTAAAAAAAGATTTAATTTTATCATTTTTAAATTATGTATACATGTATATAATATGTGCAAGTGATGTGGAGCCCGCAGAGGTCAGAGGCACCAGATTTCCTGGATCTGGAATTTCAGATGATTGTAAACTGCTCCCCGAGAGTGCTGGGATCTGAACTCCGGGCCTCTTTCAGAAGCAGTATTCATTCTTTTGTTTTCTTTTTTCTTTATTATGAATAAAGTTTCATTTTTTATCCATGAATCCCTTTGTTCAAACTCCCTTCCCCCTCACACACCTCCTAGTCACTCTCTCTTCTCCCTATCTTCTCATTTCCTCCCCAGCAAGGGCAGGAGGTATGAAGGTCCCATGGTGGCTTACTTCAGCATCCACTCTTGGCAAATCCACTTTCCTCATCCCAAGATCAAGACTGAATGAGGTGTTCCTCTGCAGGGAATGGGCCCCAAGTTGCCTGACCAAGGTGCTTCAGATCCCATGCTATTCAGTGGTTGTGGTTTGCAGCTTGGATAAGCTTTGCTTTTAGCTTTTTTGTTTAGAGTCCACTAATGAGTGAGTACATCCCCTGTTTATATTTCTTGTTCAGAGGATATTATCCAAATCTATCCATTTGCCTGCAAATTTTAGGATATCACTTTTTCTTACTGCTCAGTAGTACTCCATTGTGTAAATGGTACCACAGTTTGTTAATCCATTCTTCAGTTGAGGGGCATCTAGGTTGCTTGTAGGTTCTTGCTATTATAAGTAATGCTGCTATGAACATAGTTGAGCTAATATATTTGGAGTGTGAATGTACATCTCTAGGGTATATGCCCAATAGTGATATTGCTGGGTCCTTGGAGAGATTGATTCTCGGTTTCCTGAGAAACAGCCATATTGCACTCCAGAGTAGCTGAAACAGCTTACACTTCCACCAACATTGGAGGAATGTTCCCCTTGCTCCCCAACCTCCCAGCATAGGCTGTCATCTGTGTCTTTAATCATAGCCATTCTGACAGGTTTAAGGTGGTATCTCAAAGATGTTTTGATTTGTGTTTCTCTGATGGCTAAAGATGTCAAGCATTTTTTCAAGTACTGTTCAGCCATTTCTAATTCTTCTGCTGAGAATGCCCTTTTTAGTTTTGAGCCCCATTTTTTGATTGGGTTCTTTGAGGTTTTGGGCTCTAGTTTCTTGAGTTCTCTATATATTTTAGAGATCAGTCCTCTGTCACTTGTTGAAAGTCTTTTCCCATTCTGTAGGCTGTTATTTTGTCTTATTGGCTGTGTCCTTGGCTTTACAGAAGCTTCTCAGTTTCAGGAGGTTCCACTTAATGATTGCTGTTCTCAGTGTCTGTGCCATTGGTGTTATATTTAATAAGTGGTCACCAGTGCCAATGCATTGGGAGGTATTTCCCACTTTCTTTTCTATCAAGTTCAGTGTGGCTGGGTTTATATTAAGGTCTTTGATCCACTTAGATTTGAGTTTTGTGCAAGGTGTTAGGTTTGGATCTATTTTTATTTTTCTACACACTACAAACCAGATATACCAACACCATTCGTTGAAGATACTAACTTTATTCCATTGAATATTCTTGGCTTCTTTGTCAAAAATCAGGTGTTTATAGGTGTGTGGATGAATGTCGGTACCTTGAATTCGATTCCATTGATCCACAAGTCTGTTTTTATGCCAGTACCAGGCTGTTTTTATTACTATAGCTCTATAGTATAACTTGTGATGCCTCCTGAGGTTCTTTTGTTGAGCAAAATTGTTTTGGCAATCCTGACTTTCCTGTTATTTCAAATGAAATTGAGTATTGTCCTTTCAAAGTCTGTAAAAAATTGTGTTGGGATTTTGATGGGCAGTGCATTGAATCTATAGATTGCTTTTGTTAGAACTGCCACTTTTACTATGTTATTCCTACCTATCCAGGAACATGGGAGATCTTTCCATTTTCTGATATCCTCTTCAATTTCTTTCTTCAGTGATTTAAAGTTTTTGTCAAATAGAAATTTAAAATTTGAAGATTTTGCTTTCTGGCAGAAGCTTAGTTAAAATATTTCCAAGCCTGACTATGCATTAGATCACATCTACCTCAAGTAATCTTTAAATTCATGAAGAGTTTGCTCATAAACGCATGGTATGTTCCATCATCTATTTTTACTTTATATTCAGGCTTACCATATAAAGCATTCCCAATTACGAAAACTGAGAGGTAAGTAATGTGTCAAAGTTTACAATTCCAGGAAATGCTATAACCAGCTATTTTGTTAAATTGAAATGAATCCAGAGACCACATTTTTAGTCTTAAAAGAACTGTAAAATGTTCTGCATCTATGGACACTGTATAAAAAGACAATATGGATATTCCTTAAAATATATCAGTACAAACTGGGGGTTCTAACATAAAACATAAGGCAATACCAAATGCCTGTGGCAAGTGAATAACAGAAATAAATGCAGTCTGGTGTTGCTATTGAGTCAGTTACCCAATTCAAATCAGGGGCAGCCATTTTGGATCTTTATTGAGAATTCTTATTTTATTCCATGACATCCTAAAAATTTAGGACTTCTGGATAGTTTCTGATTTTATATATGTATTATTAAAAAATACTTTAAAGTTTTTGTGGATAAAAACTAAATAAATAAAGAATAGTACTTGCACAGAGAAGTTGTTACAATAGAATTCAAATAGAAAAGTTTCTGGGCAATTCATAAGAAGTATTAGCTGGGAGTCTAAATCCACGACTTAAGTATCTTCCTATGAGAGATATGGTTAAATATCTCTCATATCTAGACTTGGTTAAAATGTGAGTGTATGTTTCTTTTAAAAGACAAATTGAAGCAAAACTCTAGGGATTTTCGCTCTTTTGAGACATTGAAATGACTATATGATGTCAACAAATTCTCCTTTTTCCTTCCCAAGCTTTAAGTGACCATTATTGAAATTACCAAAGGATTCAGTTGGAAAACAACATGAGAATCTAACAGATCTTCCAAGTGTATTTCCCTCCATCTTTTAAATTATTTTAATGTATCAATTTTGTGTCTTTTTTTCATTCAGATTGAGATTAAAGAAAAGTCACAGAATTCCCTCACCCCAGTAAATTGTGAATAAAAACACAAGTGAACAGTAAAAATCTTCTATTTGAGGACTTTACTTTGAGCTGAAGGTTCGTCAAGAAATTCTAACCTGAATGTGTTTTAAATGATGGCTGCCTCAAATAGGGGTGTGAATTCATAAAGAGTTTGCACTTAAATCATTTCAGAGCTCCTGGCAACTTGGTTCACTAATCTTGCTTTAGAGAATTCATCAAAGCTTTTGAACATTTATATCTATCACACGATGCTAGAAGATATTAAAGCATTTTTGATTGTACAATTATATCACCATGAAGGGCTCTGCTTCAAGGGGAAAGATAGAAAAAAATGAAATCTTAGGACTTGCCAATGTAAGAATGAGAGGATAAATAAATGAACAAGTGAACATATGAACTTTTTGAGATTTAGAAAATCTTTTCTATAAATGTATCTACATTCATACAAGGGGGACTATGGATAACTTTTTTTCTATTAAAAAGCAGTATATCTACCTTGTATACTTTCTTGGTTGTCTTTCGCCATGCAGAGACCTTCCTGTAACCTAGCCATTTTCACAAATGAAGTACTATGTTTGGTATTGTCATATTGGAAATTCGATATATATACATCTTTAGAGAGAACAGATAAGTCAGTTTTAACATCATATAAAGAAACATTGTTTAAGTAGGAATGTTCAGTGTCTTCTAAATGATCATGTATTAGTGTCTTGGCCCATTGTATTGCTGCTGGGAAGTAGGAAGATTATTAGTATATTGAGGTTAGTGGAAGAATGTCACATTATTAGGTGTACATTCTAAAAGTATTGTTGGAACTGTGACCCTTTGTTGTCATGTTCTTTGCTTTCTGGATTCAGATTAGGTGACCTATTTCTTCATTCTTATAATCTAAACATAATATCTATCTTCTCAAACAAAATAAATAGGGCAAAATAGCATGGATTAAAAGATTTGAAAATGGGGATAACAATTGTTGGAACACTAGCAAAGTCAGTTGCATACTCAGGTTCTGAGGCTGAAGTTACAAATTTACCTAGGATGCTAAGGAGTCATGGTAATTCTCCATAGGACCCATCTTTATAATTGGTTTTTTTTTTTTTTTGCCTCTTTTGCTTGTTTGTTTTTGTTTTGTTTTTCCTAACAAACCTACTCATCTGCTTCTTCTCCACAACAAATTCTGAATTGGTGCATGCCCATGATATTTCTATGGATAATTGCATCCAGGATACCATCTTATTTTATTTCAAAATGTCAGCTAGCACCAGTGAGTGGCAGTGAGAAATATTTCTTCATTGAAAACAGTATGTCCAATTTAGTGCCCACTGCATAGTCACTTAGGAGATGCTGGTGCATGGCCAGCATCTCCGCAGGTATAGCATGCATGTCCTTGCTCAATGTGCCACACTCTTTTGTTTCCTCACATCAGTGGACTTAGAAATTAATGTTACTGTTGGTAATAGATCTCTGGTAATTGTTTTCCATTGTGTTAAAATATATATGTCAGATTGTAATACTACAAATATGCAGAAAAAAATTCATAAAGTATGAACAACTGGCAAGTTACATGTTATAGATGTTAGTTTTTTGCACGTGGCGAGTGAATGGAATCTCAACACCTGAAGTACCACACTAGAGTTTATTTCAGCAGGGAGCAGAGATGGGGCAGAAGGGGGCAGAGAGAGAAGAGAGAGAGAGAGACTGGGGCTTGTGTGAGCCCTTTCATTAAAGGGTGGGCGGGCCAATGTTTGCATCACCACACCCAGAGGGATGATTGACAATTACATTCCAGGTGAATGCAAGCTTTGGAAATCCTTACATTTCACCCTTTGATCATATATATATATATATATATATATATATATATATATATATACAGGTTTATGGTGAGGGGAGGGGGCAGAAATAGGTCGTCATGGTCATCTTTGTTACTTCCTGCTGACACAAGGACAGAGAGGTTTTTAGCTTATCTTGCTGGCAGAATGAAGGATTTGGATCATAGGGCCATGGAAATTTGTTTCCTGGACTCCTGCAGGGTGTGGGAAATGGTCTTTGTTTTATTTGCAATGCATCTTCAGGGAGTGGTTGCTTTAACTGCAGAGCTGAACGATCCTTTGTTTACCTTGAATTCCAAGCAGACTGCCTGGGGCCCTTTGTTTACCACCTTGGCTTCTGCTCTGGCCAGCTGCAAAAGAAGCTTGGAGCTGGTTTTTAAGATTTTGGGTCTATCTGGCTATTTTGAGGAGGGGGGAATAAAAGATTTAAAATTAGACAAATGAATCTAATGTGGGAAAAGTTTAGCAGCTGTAGGCATTGTCAGAATTACTCTATATGGTCCCATCCACTTTGGAGGGAGGGGAGAAGGCAGGTGATGGAGGAGGGGAGGAAGCAGATTGTCAGGAAGGTAGAACTTACAGGCTAATTGGACAGTAAAAGGAGCAGAGGAATGGATGGAGCAGCTGGAGAGTCTGGGTTTAGGCAAAATGATCACTACATGAAATGAAAGCTCCCACTTTCTAAGAAATCTCTTTTTATTAAAGCTGTTGGGCAACTTGGCATTACTAAAAATGACTGAGTAATAGGAATTTCTCTAAAAATGAAATTAATCGGCGGTGTCTGATAAGGTTGCATGGATTTGCCTCCTACTCCGACAATTGTAAGGCCTGAAAGAAAGAAAGTGATCCCAATACTCCTGCAGAACTGAGAGTGCAGCTCCAGTGTTCACCAGGAAAGAAATGGTCCAGCCAGAAACCTCAATATCCACCAGAGTCTCTCTCTGTGTGATAACATTTGCCGGACCGAGAGGGCCTGGACACCATCATTCATCCTTGGCCAGTCCCAGGACATTATGCACCTCATCCAAGCTTATTGTGTCCCCACCCTTTGATGCAGGGCCACAGCTGCCTGGCCAGTGGTGTCCGTAACACCTAGGACATGACCTGGATGGCCTCTGTGGATCTGGGCATGAGCGACAAAAATGGCCTACGAGACCACAGCAGAAACAAGCACCAGAGTGCTTTTCCAAATGCTTCTGTCTGCTCATCCTGGGAGGCAGTGGTGGCGGTGCTGGCCTGATCACCTCCGCCAGCAGGAGGTATTTCTCCTGCCTAATCCTCTCATCTCTCCGGTGATACACCTTGAATGCAAGCACCAAAATGTCTGCTTGGGGAGTTAGAGGGCCCCTCTCAAGTGATCTAAGCTTGGCCTTTATGTCTAGGTAGCTTTGATTAAAGAAATGGGTCATAAGAAGCTGTCTTCCCTCAGTGCTCTCTGGATCTAAATTTGTGAACTGCAAGAGTGCATTTGTAAGGCGCTCTAGAAACTGGGACGGATTTTCTTGTTTATCTTGAATCACGTCCTGCAGTTTCTCGATAAATTTGTTTGATGAACCTCATCTACATGTAGTCTGGCCTGCTCCTAGACTCACCTGCGCTCCTCAGGTAAAAGATTATTGGTTAAAATTGTAAAGGCAGTAGAGTTTAGAGAGAGTTTAGACAAAGGAAAGGGATGAGAATCATCAGGGTCTGAGAAAGTGGCTAACAGCAAGCAAGCAGGAGAACTTAGGAGGGAAGGCCTAGAACTTAAGAGAAAGCTTGTATATAGGGGAATTTTTTAACTCTTTCAATCTGCCTGGTTGCTGGCATTAATTAGATAATTCCCACAAAATATCGGGATCCAGGGTGCCATTAGGTGGCCACTTTAGATTGTTGTCTAAGGGATATCCAGGCCATTTTTTTTGTACAATAACGGATCAGCTTGGTAGTATCTAAATGGGGCATAAGGCTAAGAGGTCTCAACACCTCAGCACATACCCTAAGGGTGAAGATGGAGGTATGGATTTTGCTGGCTTATTTCCCATGCCGAAACTTAAGGGGAATATGGAACCAGCAAGCAAGAGTCGCCATCCCTGCAAACTGAGTCCACAAGGAAGCGGTCCCACAGTGGTCTAGCTCATCGTCAGACATGTGTAGGCCGCTCGGACAGAGCCCCAAACCAACCACGCATAAATCTCTAAAACCCCATCAGGCAGAAGAGAGAGCACCAGGACATTACACCCACACACAGCGAGATAAGTGGACTCGTCAGTCCCCAGAATCATGCACCCGCAACCTGTTTGTGGCGTTGCCAGCAAAAAGAAAAATGCCCACGAAAGGTGCCAGTGTAATTCCCACAGGGGCAGGTCCCTGGACGAAACTGTAGTGCAGGGAAAAAAAGCCAGGAGTGTTTGCCAATGAAAAGGAACAAATCATGACCAAATGAAGATTGGGAAGCTGAGCCTCCGTGAAACTAGTGCACGTTTACGCTGACCGAGGGGGAAACTCACCAATCAAGCCGGTGTTGTGCGCATACAGTCCACAACCAGGCAGATCAAAGGTGGTCTCCAGTGGAGGGTCGGAACAGGGGTCCCCAGCACCTATGCGCACTTAAGGCTGGGTGGGGCCCCGCCGAGCATGGCACCAATGTTAGTTTTTTGCACGTGGCATGTGAATGGAATCTCAACACCTGAAGTACCACACTACACTTTATTACAGCAGGGAGCAGAGATGGGCAGAAGGGGGCAGAGAGAGAAGAGAGAGAGAGACTGGGGCTTGTGTGAGCCCTTTCATTAAAAGAGTGAGCGGGGCCCATGTTTGCATCGCCACACCCAGAGGGATGATTGACAATTACATTCCAGGTGAATGCAAGCTTTGGAAATCCTTACAATAGATACAAATACTTAGAACCCATACCTCCTAAATAGGATGACATGGGGAAGCAGAAGGGATAAATTCATTTATAGATTCTCAAATAACTACAAATCACAATAATAATAAATTATATAAAATCTTCAAATAACAGAGTTTATTGTATTTTCTACAACTTTTATACACAAAAGAAAAATGAAGATAAAAAATAAATAGTATTTTGTAAGTATTGTATCTCTGATAATGGTGACCAGTGCTCTCTCTGAAGCTTTCTCAGTTGTAAGTATGAGAATACAGTTTGAATAAGTGTACAAGAGATAGAAATTTATTCTAGATTTCTGCCACCCAGGAACAGTGAGCTGGTGAGTATAGTATCTTTTTCTTCCTGTGCCTTTGGCACAGTTTGAGTGGATACTTTGCCACACCTGGTATTCTTCTCTCCAATGGAATATTCCTGAGATAGATTCCATGCTACCCACTTTGGTTCTATGGTGTAGAGTAGCAGGAGTCCTTTGGCTTATTTCAGCATCATCTGGTTTTCTTCCAGGTAAACTCTGATCCTTGGAAATTTTACTTACATTTCAATTTTCTGAAATCAAACTGTTCTATGTAGTTTTTTCCAGGGCCGTTTTGGCCCGGAGGTTTGTTTTTGTTTTTGTTTTTGTTTTTTTTCCTTCTTTATTTTGTATTTATCAAGAAAAACAGTAAAATGAATTTAAAATGCTGATTAGTTAACAATAACTATGAAGACGATAAAAATCATAAGTATGATTATCAAGGGTGATAGTGCAAATAAGATTACTACAAATATATTTACTTTGTGTTCAGCTTTCCCTCTGAATTTTTTCTTTTTCATCCCTGTATATCCTTATTCAAGGTCCCTTCTCCCTCCTACCACATCAGGTCAATTTTTTCTTCTTCACAGCTCCCCATCCCTTCCCTGGGCAGGGAGCAGACAGTCCTATGGTCCCACTGACCCGATAATGCTTAGATCAGTCTCCACTCCTGGTAAATCCAGTTTTGTCCCCTCTCCCTCAAGAGTCAGTCAGGTGATCCTATAGTTGGAGTGGGATCCAAAGAGTCAGTCCAGGGTGTTTCTGATCCCAAGCTGATCAGTGGTCGTGGTTTGCAGCCTGTGGCCCAGGTTCCAAACCTCTGATGCTGGCCCGGAGGTTTGTAACCTGGTCTGGCAGCAGAGGTTTGGAACCTGGTCCGCGCGGAGGCTTTTGTCCCCCAAAGAAATGAATCAGATGCTTATATTACTTCATACTTTTTGGCCCATGTCTCAGGCACATTACTAGCTAGCTCTTTCATCTTAATTCAACCCATTTCCATTAATCTGTCCACCATGTGGCTTGCAGCCTGTGGCTCACCTGGTTTCCTACATGCTTCTTCAGGGGATGGATGGAGACTGACTAACTCCACCCTCCTTCTGCTTGTCTCTTCCTCTGATACTCCACCCACTTCTACGGTGCTCTACATAGGCCAAATCAGTTGCTTTATTTGCATCATACAGAGAACATTCCACCACATCAAACCATGGATTCTTATTATGTATAAAATGTCATGAAAGGAGGTAATATGAAAGAGTTCTCCAGCTTTACACTTATTTTTAGTTTGCTTTTAATAACTCAAGTGACATAACAGATATCACAAAATAATTTCAAATCTGTGCATACTTTACTCATTTTTGAAAAGAGCTTATACATTTTGATGATACTACCTGAAATTTATTGTTGGAATAGTAAAATGTATATAAATGTAGATATATTATGTATACAAATATACACAAACATATACATAAAAATGCACACTTATATACTTTCTTATGAGTTTTATTTAGGAAAGATTTTTTTAATTAGAATTCTGGTTTTTTAATTGAGAATTTTTTATGTATTTGGATCAAATTTCACTCATTATCTACTTTCCCCAGGTACACCCCTTTTATTTTCTATTCAGTAACAGTGGCCCATTTTCCCTCATCAACGTCATTTTGTGCTGCCCAAATATTTTAAGATGTCAGACCTTCCATTAGAGCGTAATTGACTTATTAGAAGCTCTACTTCCACAAGTAAGAATTGTAAATAGCTTTTTAACTAGGAAAGGACTTTCTTGTTTTACATCCCTAGAACAAAATTTTGGTTAGTTTTGCCTTTACTATTTCAAATCTAGCTATAAGAAGTTACATGTTAACCAGGAGATGTCTATTTAATAAAAAACATGAATACAAATAAAAGTCATAGAAGTATATTGTATTGCAATCAATTTTGTATTTTCTGTCAAATTTACTTGGGTACTCTTGAATATACGTATACATATATTCAATATATATGTTATATATATATATATATATAAAACTTTTCTTATGATGCTTTAAACTACCTCTGTTACCCTAATGAATTTCTTTTTATTGTTTTTGAGGTTATTTTTAATAAAGTCATATTTTTTTATCTGTGTATATCCTTATTCAAGGTCCCTTCCCCCTCCCACCCCTTCCAGTCACTCTCTCTTCTCCACATCTACATTTGACCCAGAAAAAGAAATGAAGCAAGAATAGTAGATCCACAGTGTAATCTAAACCCTTCCATCTATTCCTGCTCAAATCACCAGTATTTTTATTCAAAATATGAGCAGCCTACCCAAAATAGTAGCATTTTAAAGCACTAAGTACAAAATTAATGCTTCTCTATAAAAGTGTAAATTCCTCACTCAGTCTTCGTGAATAGGTGAGGAGAAAACTCAGAGGCTTAGGCAGATCAATAGCATGCATTTAGGCTCAGCACTTTCTCTTGCTAGATCTATATTTTAACAAGTCACTTTCCTAAGCGTACATTTTCCGCTTTTAAAAATGAAGTGGTTAAAAATATATCTGTCAAAGAATTTTAAGTTTAAGGAAGTATTTGATCCTGACTTTAAAAATCTTACTTTTGGATATTTTTCAAACATGCAATTTCTTACCCATTTGTGTCTACATAATCACCAGTTTCTAAGAATGTTAAGAATTTGATATAAAATTTGTTAATAGATAATGGACTTGGTAACTAAGCACTGGGGCAGCACAAGAACTATTGGCTAATCTCTCTGCTGACACTGTTTTTCTTTTAAATTCTCAATTAATATTAGTAAACTTAATTCATAAATATATCAAAATGAATATAGGTTATGCCAAGTGGGATTTTTCCATAACATGTAAGATTCATTAAGTATATAGATATTAATCAATGCTAACATTAACATAATAAATGATAAAAGTTTTATGATCATTTGATTTGGTATTGAAAAGTCTTTTACTAAGTTAAACATTCTTGATAAAAATCGTTTACTATTGTAGGTATAGAAAATTACTTGGTTCAGTGAAACTATGAAAAATTCACAAATAATGTAACGAATGAAAAAAACGAAAAAGATATTTATTTTTTTCCTTAGGTCTAGAACATAGCAAAGGTGGTCTCTTTAGACTTTTTTAGTCCAAATAGACTTAGAGGAGTGTAATAAGCTCACAGACAAGGGAGATAACTAAAAGTTTTCAATTCAAAAAGGACAAAGTAAAATTACCTATCATCAATTAAAGATGGCATTGTTCTTTAATATGTAAAGCAGTCTTGTCACCTCTCTAGAGTCACTGCGATCTCATAGAATGAATCTAATAAAGGAGGTAGACCAGAGTCTCCTGTAGTAGCCAACTTACTCAGAACCTCAAACAAATTATACTATAGGGTTAGAAGATGTCATGAAAAAATTTCTTATGTGTTCAAGCTTCGTACAATTACAGGAATACACAATGAAAAACATGGTTTTACATAGAAGTATACAGAGGACATCACAAAGATTTAAGTGAATATCAGCAGCAAGGAATAATGAGTAAACTGAAGAGAATTTACTTCTGTCTGCTACCTCTGGGAGGGGGCAAAGAAGCATATTCCAAGAACTATTCTATGTTTTGAAGAAACTGATGTCACAAAACTCTTGTCTTGTTTTTTTGAAGTTTTCTCACAAGCACTGAGAATTCTCAGAGGACTCTATTTTTAGGCTGTTCTGACACAATCTCAAAACTCTTCTAAGATTATTACATATGTGTATATATATAATGGGCAAATACTATAAGGTACAGGTTACAAAATTAATGCACAAATCCATAATCTATTTATGCATGTACTGTTACTATTTTTGAAAATGATATAAAAATTAGTTCCATTATTTGTAACATTGTTCATAACGTAATATACTTTACATAAATATAATTAAAAAATAATCTAAGCAGATCTTTGCATTCAAAACTGAAAAGCATGAATGAAACAATATAAGTAGCAAGTGATATAGGAGTGTTCTGTGGTTAGAAATAGAAAATAAAACAGTATTGAAATGTCAAAGGCACTCAAAATAGCTAACAGATTCAAAAAAAAGCACCTTCCAAAATAGCAATACTATGCCTTACAAAAACAGTTTTTTTGAACCCCCTAAATTTGTGTACCACCACAAAAGACTGTAAGTTGTCAAGCAATTTTTAAAATGAAAGGTAAATGTGAAAGGCACAGGCTATTTTGTTTGTTTGTTTGTTCCTAGATTCACTGTCTACTGCTTCTGAATATATTGTGTGCCTCAGGAAGCTAACGTCTATGCATTTGCCAATGAGAGCCCATTGCCTGCTAATTCTAGTTGTTTTGGATGCAAGGTAGAAGCCAGCAGGAAACTGAGCACTGAGAGAGAAAAGAAGGCAGGCATTCTTCCTGCTGGGCTGTACTTTGATAATGTTCTCTTTCACAAGAAGCCAGGCTTCCCACCAAGAAGCACTCTGACCAAAGTTCATGGTAAATGTGTAGGCAGGTGTAAAGAACAAGCTTTTTTAAAAGTACAGTCTCTCTTCTCCCCATCACTTTATCTGGGAGGGGTAGGAAGGAAACAGATTTTGAACAAGGGGATACATGGATAAAAAATATGACTTTATTCATTTAAAAAAAATAGACACAAGAAAAAGAAAAATAAAGTACAGTCGCAGGGCTATATTATTCAGGGTTCTTGTAAATATTTGAGACCCTAAATTCCTGGTTATTGAAGAGAATTGAAAATACCATCTAACTTCTCATAGTAGCACCATGTCTTAAATAATTTCAAATAAAACTTGTTTTGGAGTGTGTTTTGTATTCTATTCTCTCTCTCTCTCTGTCTCTCTCTCTGTCTCTCTCTGTCTCTCTCTCTCTGTCTCTCTCTTTCTCTCTCCCTCCACAAAGAGGTTTCATGAATGAATCTGAATTGACAACACAGAATAACTTGGCAAAGATGTGAAAAACTGGACAAAATAATGGTAAAAACTGATTTTGCAATCTCTTCTGATATCATATCATTTGATATTTGGTACATAAATTCAAAATCAAAATGCAGGTCCCTCAGCAAAAATACTTTTGAGAATTTATTTACAAATGTTTAAAGCATGATACATAAGGGAAAATCTTCACCAAATTATTAGAAAAATCAGAAGTCTGGATTATGTTCAGTTTTCATTATAAATTACACTTCTTTTAAAAAATTTAATAAAAATATTTATTATAAATAAACAGGTAAACAGATGAAAGATGATAAATAAGTAGACAGATGATACATTAATAAAAAGTATTTCATCATTTTATGCTGAATTAGTTACTTTGCTGATTCTATAATTCTAAACAGTCTTGACAAAAGCAGCTTATAGAAGAAAGGGGCTTATGAATAATGATTCTAGGTGCCAAAAAAATTGGGCTTATAGATTCAAAGGGAAAGAGTCCATCATGATAGCAGGTAGGCCTAGATGCTGAAGAAAAAAGCTGGAATTCATATCAGCAATAACAAGCACAAATCAAGAGAGTGAATTGCAAGCTATGGATTTTGTTTTACATGAGGGTAAAAATGTATTATTTAAAATTAAATTTAATGGGAAATATTTTCTCCTGTATTATATATCATTTGTTTTTAAATCTATGGACTCACAGAAACTTAAGTCATCCTTTGAGTTAGGATCAAGGATGGCTCTATACATTTTGGTATTTTAAATTATTCTAAATTTTTTCCATTGAAAAATATCCTATTTGGGTTTCGTATCCCTTAAAATGCTAACTACTGTGTGTGTGTGTGTGTGTGTATGTGTGTGTGTATGTGTGTGTGAGAGAGAGAGAGAGAGAGAGAGAGAGAATGAGGAGGAGAAGAAGAAAAAGAATTTGTTTTACCTATTGATACTTTAGCAGCACATGAAAGTATTTCAGGTTGAACATTCAGGATTTCATAGCACCTAGAATCATTATTCATTGATAATTTGATATTGTTTCTAGGTATCTTGAATGACAGATTAAGGGAATTCATTAGAAGTAGTATGTTCATGTGTATAGCTATAACATAGAATAATAGTTTATGCTTATACTGAAGTTCCCAATCCTAATCTATTTTTACATTAATCATTTCAGCCATTTCATTTTGTAAGCAACAGATGGAAAGCTTATCCCTGTTACAATTTATTTATGTGTTTCACTATTGAGTAGTAAGTGTTTAGCTAATGGTAGATCACTCACTTAGCATTCACAAATTCCTAGGCTTCATTCCCTACAACAAAAGCAAACAAACAAAATCACAAGACCAACAAAATCATTCCAGGATTCATATCTCATACTTTAAGTGGAATAAAGAAAAAAATAGTTTCAAATATAATATAATTCTTATCCATAAATTCATATGACTTTAGTGTTGTTCCACTTATTTCTATAGTCACTCAGGTAAGATCTATCCAGTGAACTTAAAATTGTTCTGTGTATCTCAGCTAGTGTTTTATCTCTATGTTATATTTTAAATTAGAACTTGAGACTGTTTCAACTATGTATATAAATTCTACTTTAACTTGAACACATTAGAACACATTAGAATAAATTTTCATTGAACTGTATAAACATAATGTCATATATCACCATTACAGCTATGAAGAAAAGTTTGACTACCTGAAAGAAAATCCTGTACTTCACAGATCTAAGTTCTCTACCTCCCAATCTCCAGAAAACTATACCATAGATTGGTTCATTCATTTTCTATATAATTTTGGCTTTTTCAGGATGTTTTACAATGGAGTCATGGCAGACAACCTTTTCATATTGATTTTTTTTTCACTGAACATTATTCATGCCAGTGTCACCTATATTTGAATTAATGATTATGGATGACTTTTTAATCACTGAATAATTCTCTTTCAAAGGAATGTGTCTCAAGTTATCAAATTACCTTTGAAAAACATTTTCATCAAGGCCAATCTCATTTATAGTGAATGAAGCTGATCTAAACATTTCATGCAGGGTTTTATGTATCAATACTATCTTACCATTTTTTTTGGTTCTTTTATTCTTTAAAAAAAAAAAAAAAAAAGAGCTTCAATTTGAAGAAATCTTCTTAAAATGTCATTGCATCTAACTTGCTACCCATAAGTGAAGAACATAAATGAGCTTAACTATAGAACTGTCATCTAAACAGTGGCCTGTCTGAGCACAATTGCACTTTCAATTCTAAATTCTGCCTTCACAGGTGCTGTTCCAATCTATTCCTTTAATCTTATCTTCAATTTGATGTCGTACTGGTGGTAATTACATTTCTCATTGTCTGTCTGTCAGTTTTATGTAGATGAACTCTTGTAGCTTTATTGAGAAAGAATGTTTCTAATTTCTCTATTAGATTTCACTATAGAACTTTTTGAATGGTTTACTAAATGCTAATCAATTACACCTTCTGAATTGGCTTCAACTCTTAGAGTCAAATAAGGCTATCCACTGTGTCTAATATGGTTCAGTTTTCTCATCTAATAGTATATGTCAGCAAGCAGACACATTGTCTCCAAAAAGAGAACTTTGATACATTCACTAATGTAATAGTGAATGCTGATAGATTCTTAGCACAATACTAACATTTTACAATGTGTCTAGAAAAGCCTTTTTCAAGTATGAGTGATTCTGTCATTCATCCAAATTTTTTATGTAAAAAAATGTGGCTATCTACTATCTCTGTATTCCCACACTGACTTTTAAATAAATACTTTCCTGATTATGATTTATTGATTGTTGCATGAATTCTGGTTGTGATAAAAGAAACTCAGAGCCAAATATCAGGGAAAGGCTGAAATATCAAAGAGAGAAACATCACAGTCAAATCTCACCCAGCTATCTTTCAGCTTCCCCAGTTTTGCTCCTAGTGACTTCTAATGCCTCCTGTTTTCCTAAGCCTGCCTTAAATACCTTCTTGGCCCAGCTGTATCCCATCCAGATTAAGATTAAAGGTATGAGCTTCTCTATTTGAGTCGTTAGTCTTGAACTCACAGAAAGACAAAAAGATCTTTGCCTCTTGAGTTATGGGATTAAAAGCATAGGTCACCACTCCTGCATTCCCTGTGCTGGAACTAAAGGTGTGTGCCATCACTGTCTGGCTGTTTGGCTGGTACTCATAGAGATCATCTGGATCACCATACTGGGGAAAAAAATGTGAATTAACACTACTCTGTTATCTCTGGAACTCTGGGAGATCTAGAACAATCTCCTCCCAAGTGATGGGACAAACAGAATGTAATATCTCTGCCTAGTTTGTCTGTGGGTTGATCTCTTGATATTCCAGGTTTTATTGAACATATAATATAATCACCAGAATTGATGTATCAAGGATTTAATTGCTTAAATTAAAAAGCAATTACATAATTTATTCTTTACCTTTAATTTCCTTCTTCTAAATTCTTCCTATATACCATCTATTATGATCTTTGAAACTTGTGAAATATATATGCATACGTATATATCTATATATATATCCTCCTCATGCTATCACTGTATTTTATTCTCTCTCTCTCTCTCTCTCTCTCTCTCTCTCTCTCTCTCTCTTCTATGTGTGTGTGTGTGTGTGTGTGTGTGTGTGTGTGTGTGTGTGTGTGTGTTAAAAGGTATGTACAAATGCCCATGGAGGAAAGAATAAGATTTTAGATACTCTTGAGATGAATATGGATGAGTTTGTGAATCACCTATAATGGGTGATTGTTATGAAATTCTGGTTGTCAGAAAGAATAGCATGCCTTCTTAACAGCTGATATTCTTGATGAAATATCTGGAAACAGAAGAATGCACATGAGCTCTCTCAAAATAAAAGGAAATTACTGAGGAATCAATATGGATTTTGAAAAGATGATCTACATAATAAACTGTAGACAGAAGAAAATCATTTGTGTTAATTAAAATTGCTTGTAATATATTAATTTTATTTTCTGGAATATGACCATGTCGTACGGTGGACAATTTCAAAAATGTTTCTTGATTCTCTGTCTCATTTAGTAGAAGCAACAATAATAACAATTCCAGAGACAAGAGAGCCTTGCAAAGATGACAGTTTTAAATTGAAAAACAATCTAAGACAATTAAATAATTGAAATAGATCCAAAAAGGAAAGAATGAAGGAAGGAAGGGAGGAAGGGAAGGAGAGAGGAAAAAATGAAAAGAAACAAGAAAGGAAGGAAGGAAGGAAGTTAGGGTTAGGACTTTCCAAGTTTCAGTTTTTTCTTTGAGAACCCTGAAGAAATTAAAAATTTCTTCCTAACTGTACATTCTATGACTAAATTATTACAGAATAAGTTAGTCTTACTTGGGTTTTTCTGTTACTTGTTACTTGTTACAAGACATAATCAAAAAGAACATAATACAGATTCTGGACATGTCCCATTTTAGTTCTTGGTAGTGACAGATTTTGGCAGTGGGTACAGATAATATAGTTAGACAGAAATAAGTACTGAAATACTAGTATTCTACATCTAAAAATTTAGCACTAACTCACCATTCTAATATATCAAACACAGAATGAAAAAGTGTCGCATGCAACCTCGCCAGAAAGAAAGACGCAACGCCAGGCTCTTCTTTCAGCAGTTTTATTCAGGAACCTTTAACAATCCTGACTTCTGACTTCCGACTTCTGACCCCGGTTGGGGGGGGACCCAATGGGCAGCTAAATATCCTCTGGGCAGCTAATCTGAGTGAGCCACATGGGCACAGCCAATAGGACCAGGTACGTGGAAGCAAGCCACATCTTCAGCCTTAACCATATATGGAGTTGTTTACTACTGAGGAACCTCACTGACTGGGAGGTGGAGGCCAGAGGCCAGCACCATCTTTAAGGCGCAGCCGCACGCTGCTCTCTACAGTTTCCCCCTTTGTTATATTAAGCAACAGGCAAGAGTAGAGGCCTGATCTCTGCAGCACTGACCTGGGGCATTGTACTGATCCTCACTCAGGTGTCATCCACACGATGAATACCAGACCTGTCCGATACCCTTTTTCCCAGAGGTGGGATGCAAGGTATCAAACCCACATGCAATCAGGCATGCTCTTCTTGGGGCCCAAGTCTGGGCAGGTCCCAAGTGCAGTGCTCAAGCCTCACATCCTGTGCCTAGAAAAATTATTCTTTTTAAGGTAGCCAATCATGGCATATGGGAACTGTCCTGCTTTAATGGCTGTAAAGGCTTGAATAATCATGGCTGCATTGCAACACCGAGAAAAACTAATATGGCAGATGCACCACAGACAAACCAAGGAGACCAGCACCAGCAGGCCCGCCAGAGCTCCCATTCCTGCCCACTCTTTAAGGTGGTCCATGGTGATGGAGATCCAGGAGGACAGTCCTTCTGCCAGCCCAGCATCTATCCGGGTTGAATTCACCGTGATGATAGCCACTCTCAGCTGCTCCATCAGGTTATGGAATTCCCCTGTCCAATTACTGGGATCATGGCGAACCAGTATTAGTCTTGGAAACACTGACAGAACTACCCATCTCAACTCCGTCATCCCCAGCCATATCATCAGGAGTGTTGTGAGGGCAATCAGTAGCATGTTCTCTGCTATGAACGTCTTTTTCATATTGGGCCTTCCTGGTCAAGCATTCAGGAACCCACACTGGATTCTGCTGGTCCAGAGGGAAACACAAACAGACTCTCGTGCCCAGGTCAGCACGGGATCAGGTCCTTGCCAGAGGCCTGTCAAAATGTCCTCCCATTTTACCATGCCCTTCAAGGCACCATGGGACTCATGATGCCTATCTGATGCGGAGCACCCTTGGGCATCCAGATTTAAAAAATTAATAGTAAATAAGGCTCGGGAAAGTCTCTCCCTTGGGGTGCAGCCGTGGCCTATTCCCCATTTTTGTTTTTGCAAGCATTCCTTCAAGGTACGATGGGCACGCTCTACAATGCCTTGACCTTGGGGGTTGTAGGACAGGCCATGAATAAGTTGCACCTCCATCTGGTGACAGAAGGAAGTGACCTGCTGTCCCGTATAGGCCAGTCCATTGTCTGTTTTAAGTTGTAGTGGCTTTCCCCAAGCCGCCTAGGCTTCCAAGCAATTGGCAATAACATTGCGTGCCTTCTCTCCAGACATGGCTGTGGTGTGCCAAAGTCCTGAGCAGGTATCCACAGATACATGCACATATTTAACATTTCCAAATTCAGGGATGTGCATCACATCCATTTGCCACACTTTCAAGGGGAGCAGGCCCAGAGGATTTACTCCAAGGCTGGGTGAAGCATAATGGGTTACACATTGGGGGCAGTTCAGCACTATCTGTCTAGCGTCAGCCCAAGAGAGGGAAAACTTTTGTTGCAATGGTCTAGAATTTTCATGGAATGATTCATGAAACTCTCTTGCTCAATCCAGGGAGGAACTCATAAACACCAACTCCTGTCGAGTCCATGCATCCACTATGATGTTACCTTTACTCAAGGGTCCAGGCAAGCCTGTGTGAGCCCTAATATGTTGAGGAAAGAAACAGGAGGTCCTGTGCTGGATTAACTGCTGTAACTGTCAGAACAGTGTACAGACAGGACTAGAATTCTTTATAGGTCCAGCGACCTCCAAAACTTTAAGTGCATTAACAACATAAGCTGAGTTCGAAATCAAATTAAATGGAAAAGGGCATGTCCTAAATACCTCAATTACTATTTGTAGCTCAACCATCTGTGGTGTACCAGGGCAGAATTGATGTTGTACTGGCTGTTGAGCCTTTACCAAATACACCCCACACCCTGTCTTGGAGCCATCTGTGCATAAATTTCGGGTTCTTGGAATGGGCTGGGAAACTGCAATTTTTGGAAAAACCACTGGATGTTCCTTAAAGAATGTTGTCAGGGAATGCTGGGGATAATGATTATCTAAAACTCCAGCATAGCAGCATCGCAAACACAGCCCAGTTGTCCACCATTGCACACGGAGTGGAAATCTGATTGACAGCATAAGGCAGTATAACAGTGGTAGGAGAAACCCCAAAATACTGTATAGCCTGTTGTATTCCACACATAGCTAACACGGCCACAGCAGCAGGGTAATATTCAATGGATTTGGCTGGTGAAACTTTGGGATGTATCCAAAATAGTGGTCCATCTTGCCATAATAGTCCTGTAGGCTGGCAATAAGTTGGGAGAATGCATAAGGCAACCGTCCCATTCTCTTGCACTCTGTGCAGAAAGGCATTTTGCAATCGTTCTTCCACTAATTTCAAAGCCTCCCTTGCTTTATCATCTAATTGTCTTGGGGAATCTAAGGCTGAATCTCCTTGTAAAATATCATAAATGGGCTTTAATTCATAATTGGCCAACTTCAAATATCCTCTGATCCAATTAATATCCCCCAATAATTTTTGAAAATCATCTAAGGTTTTTAATTTGTCTTTCCTCAGTTCCACCTTTTGCAGGCTTATTCTCTCAGGAGTAAGTACTCCTGGCCCCCAAATACTCTACCACTGTATCCATTTGAACATTTACAGAGGCTATAACTAATCCTTTCTTACCAAGTGCTTTAACCAAGGCTGAGTAGGCTAACTCCACATCTCTTTGTCTTTGGCTGCCAGCAAAATATCATCCATATAATGAACGTATCTTATGGCAAAATACTTCTGTCTAATGGGCTCTAATACTTGACCTACATAAATTTGGCACATGGTGGGGCTATTGGCCATTCCTTGAGGCAACACAACCCACTCATATCTTTTATCTGTCTCCTCATGATTGCAAGAAGGAACAGTAAAGGCGAACCTTTCAGTATCCTGACTGCATAATGGAACTGAAAAGAATCAGTCTTTAATATCAATCACTATCAGGTGCCAAGAGGCTGGAAGGGTGGACAAAAGGGACAGGCCGTGTTGTACAGGACCCATAATCTGCATCTGATTATTAATAGCTCTTAATTCATGAAGCAGGTGCCACTTGCCAGATTTCTTTTTTATCACAAAATGGGGGTATTCCAGGGAGAAACTGAGGGCCTAATGTGCCCCAGCTGTAATTGTTCCTTTACCAGGAGTCTCAAAGCAGCTAATTTTTCAGAGGAAAGAGGCCACTGAGGAACCCATATGGGCTCCTCTGTTTTCCAAGATATGGGAATACTCTCCCCAGTGGCCCCTAGGAAAAACCCAGCCCCTGTCTAGAAATTCTCGGTTATGCCTGCATGGAATCCTTTCTTCCCTGTAAATATTTTCCTAGGCTATAACTGGGGTGGTATCCCATATCACTCATCATCTTGGACGATACAGGAGAATAATCATTGCTCAGACTGAAGCCCATGTCCTTAAGCAAGTCTCTTCCCCATAGGGAAACAGGAAGTTTCAGCACATAGGTCTGTATAAGGCCTGAGTGTCCCTCCTCGTCTTTTCACTGGAGTTGTCTTACACTCATATCTGGAGCTTTGGTATACCCCAGTCCCTGTAAGGTTTGGAAAGACACTTGCATAGGCCATCCTGGTGGCCAGTCCTTCCTGGCTATAATGCTCTTGTCAGCTTCAGTGTCTAACAATCCCAAATTTTTTTGTTATCAATAGTAAGCTCCAGTACTGGTTTTTGATCAAGCTCTAAAGATAGAAATGTTAAATTGGTTCCCGTGGACCCAGAACCTCCTTCTCCTCTTTCTTTAGATGCTGCCGCAAAGCGATCATGCAGGCTGGGCAGAATTAACAATTGGGCAATTCTATCCCATGGGTAAATAGCCGAAATCCCTTTTGGAGACTCGACCATGACTTTTATAATCCCATTATAGTCAGGGTCAATCACTCCTGGGTGAACTCGTAGGCCTCTCAGAGCAGAGGAAGATCGCCCTATTAGCAGGCCCATAGTGCCTGGTTCAAGAGGCCCCTTAAAGTCTGTGTCCACCAGCTGCACCCCCATCTGGGGTGTTAAAACTAGTCTTGCGGTGGCAAGGAGGTCCAGTCCTGCCAAGCCCGCAGTGGCTCTCCGCGGTCCTTGGGGTGCCGGAGAGTCAGCCACTGTTCCTGACATTGCTCCCTGTCTTGGCTCTCTACTGCCCCATATATTTCCATGCCCTGAGGGCAGGGGTTCCATTGCCCATTTTGGATGGGCTCCTGCTGGGTCTTGATTCAAGGGCTGTCCCTTTATGTCTTTCACTGAACAACATTCATTTGCCCAATGCTTTCCTTTTCTGCATCTAGGACACACTCCAGGCTGTGCAGGACGTGGTCCTGCCAACTCTGTTCTACTTCCTCCCTCAGGGCAATCTCACTTCAAATGTCCCTTCCTGCCACATCTGAAACATGTGCCAGGGGCACTTGAACTTCCTCTTTTGTACTGAGTCACCTGGACTATCACAGTCGCTAAACCAGCGATGGTTAGCAGTCCCCCTAGTTCCCTACAAACTTTCATCCAGGCCTCCAACCCTCTATTTTTGTAAGGGGTAATGGTAGCTCGGCACTCCTTGGTGCATTGCTTGTAGACGTGCTGCTTAATCAGGGGCATAGTGGCATCTGGGTCCCCAAAGATTCTGCCTGCAGATTCCACCATTCTGGCAACAAAGTCAGAGAATGGTTTGGTGGGGCCTTGTAATATCTTGGTGAGATTACCTCTTACTGCCCCTTTGTTTGGCAGGGCTTTCCATGCTTTAATGCCAATTTTGTTAATTTGTTCATAAAGTTGGACAGGATAGCCCATTTGCTAATTGGCAAATCGGCCCTGGCCGAGCAACATGTCTCTGTCCCATGCAGGATTGCCTGCAATCTGATTGGCCAAGGCTTCCTCACCTGTGAGCTCAATTAAGAAAGCCTTCCAGTCTAGGTACTGACCAGGGCTCAGGCACGCTTGAGCAAGGCCGCTCCAGTCACTGGGTGTTATGCAGTGCCTATTCAAACCCTCCACTTGAGCCACAGTAAATGAGGCTGTTATTCCATAGGTTCTGACTGATTCAGCCAGGGACTTTATCACCTTAAAATCTAAAGGCTCTTCATAACGGTTCCCTTGTGCATCTTGGAATACTGGATAGGCAAGGGTGAGTTCTGACCTCATTGCCTTCCATACCTCTGGATTGAAGGAAAGTCCAGAGTTACCCCCTCCCTTGCTATCCACGTATGGTGGAGAGGCTGAAGGACTCATTTTACATACCGGGGAAGAGCAGGATGTCTCATCGCTCAGGGCTTTCTTTTTCTTTTGTTTTCCAATCTCTTTTATTTTGATTTCTTTCATAATTTCTATGAGTGACTGCACCTCCTCCTCTGAGTCTGTAGGCTCAAGGGATTCTAAGTCAGCAGGATCAGGGTACAATCCCCTTCTCTTTCTTAATCCTTTCTCACTGCTCACTTTCTCTGACCTTTCCTCCTGTAACTGTTCCAAGGCCACCTGCCCATTCTCTACTGCCTCGCTGCAGCGTTGATCCTCAAGACAACCTTGAATCATTTTCCAGATGTGTCTTACTCCAGCCCTGAGGGTCCCTTGCTCATAGGCAAAGTCCAAATCTCTTCCTAACTTTTCCCAAGAGGAGATCATGAAGCTCCCGGAAATGGCAAACCGTGGAGCAACAACATCACACTCCTTCAGGAATCTTTCTAGGGTACTTTTCTCTAATTCCAAATTCTTTGAGTGAAGGAGCTTCTTAAGAGCCAAAAATATTGGGTGCAAAGAAGCGCCCATGGTAAAAATTCTATTTTCTGCTTTGAACCTTTTACTTTCACTTTGAACCCGCTTGTCAGCAAGTCTTACCCCACTCTCTCTTTGTCTACAGAGAAGAGCAATTTACTGCCCCCTCTTGTCGTGGATCCCCAATTTACCTGAAGACTTACTCCCCGCTCTTGTCGCGGATCCCCAATTTACCTGAGGACTTACCAGTGCACCCCTGACCACGAAAAGTTTGAGCCTTTGTTGATCGCACAGCGAAAACACGTTCCCCATATGGGCTGCCACTATTTGTCACATGCAACCTCGCCAACAAGGAAGACGCAACGCCAGGCTCTTCTTTTAGCAGTTTTATTCAGGAACCTTTAACAATCTTCTAACTTCTGACTTCCAACTTCTCACCCGGGGGGGGGGGGAACCTGCTTGTAGCTAAATATCCTCTGGGCAACCAATCCTAGTGAGCCACGTGGGCACCACCAATAGGTCCAGGTATGCAGAAGCAAGCCACATCTCTAGCCTTAACCAAGTATGGAGTTGTTTACCACTGAGGAACCTCACCAACTGGGAGGTGGAGGCTGGAAGCCAGCGCAATCTTTAAGGCACAGCCATACCCGGTTCTCTACAAAAAAGTAAAGGCTTGGGTCTCTAGTCTCATGTTTGTAATTTGCTTGCACTTAAAAATCTTATATCGATGCACTGAACTAAATTGACTATACCTCCTTATAAAGAAAAATTTATTAGAGCAAAGTAGCATGAATTCATGATATGTTCTCTATGAATAATTTTTGTGGTGGTTTGAACAACAATGGACCTCATAGGTATATGTATTTGAATGCTTACTCATCAGGAAATGCTATATTTATGTGGGATTGAGAGATGTAGCCTTGTTGAAGGAAGTGCATCATTGGTGGTAGGCTTTGGGGTTCCAAAAGTCCAAGCCAGGCTCAGTGCTTCTCTACCTTCTGCTGTCTGCAGATCCGGATGGAGAACCCTCAGTTACTTTTCCTTCACTGTGTCTGTGCACCACCATATTTCTGCCAGTAATGATGATGGACTAAACCTTTGAAACTGTAAGCCAGCCCCAATTAAAGGCTTACTGTTGTAAGGGTGACCATAATCATGGTGTTTCTTCACAGCAAGAGGATACTTATTCAGTCACCCTTTCATTCCTATAAAGTACATGGGGTAAAGTACATGGCTGAGGTGACAAGTACAGTGATGGCCAACCCCAAAATGTTTACTGACTTGCATTTCAGAGAAAGATTTTTCAACTTCTCCAATAAGCATTAATTTTTATCTTTGTAAATAAAAAAAATTATACTTATATTTACAAACTTAGTGGTAAGTCAAGAATTCAAAATAATGAGCAGGAAAGTACTTTAGAATGTGAAAAACATAAATTTCCTTTAAACACAAGAAGTTACATCAATACTGACTTTCCCACCTATTAACTGATGGCTTTGGGGCTGTTATTTGTTTTGTTTTTTTGTTTTTGTTTTGTATGGTTTTTTTTAATTCCCCCCCTCTTTTTCTATCTCTCCTTACTTATAGATCTACCTTTCATATGTACAGGTCTTCTAAAAAATCTTGCAAAACATACTAGCTTCAAGCTTGACCCTGACCCCTCTTTCAAAAATTACCCTACTTGAGCCCTTAGCATGAGTGTAACTATGCATCATGCCTTCTCAACAAGAATGAGAAGCTTGTAAGTAAGCTTTGAAATTGTGGCACAGACTTCTTTTGAAGAGCTTTCTGCAATACAAACAATGTTTTCATAGACACATGAAGAAAGTTTAAGGTTATAGAGTAAAAAAGAAGTAAGACAAAAGGGACCCAGTAAACCTGAGAGCATAGCCACTGCCTTGGTATGTTCACAGGAAGCACTAATCATTTCTATTGCCTGCTTTTATGTTGAAAATTGTAAGCCCAGGAGTGGAGGCTGAACTAAGCATTATTGAGATTGTGGGACCTAGGAACTGCCTGCCCAGTGGGGGGGGGGGTTGGTGGAAGAGGGAATGGGGAGTTGTGGAGAAGAAAGTATGACCTGATGTGGTGAGAGGGGAAAGGGACCTCGAATAAAGATATACAAGGATAGAAAATGTGAGTTTTGTATTCATAATAATAATAAAAAAAGATAAAAGACACAGATGACAGCCTATGCTAGAGAGGTTGCAGAGCAAGGGGAACACTCCTCCATTGTTGGTGGAAGTGTAAGCTTGTTCAGCTACTTTGGAATGCAGTATGGCGGTTCCTCAGAAAACTGGGAATCAATCTCCCCAAGGAATCAGCAATACCAATTCTGAGTGTATACCCTAAAGATGCACATTCGCACTCCAAAGGCATAGCTCAACTATGTTCATAGCAGCATTATTTGTAATACCAAGAACCTGGAAACAACCTAGATGCTCCTCAACTGAAGAATGGATTAACAAGCTGTGGTACATCTACATAATGGAGTACTACTCAGCAGTAAGAAAAAAAATGATATCCTAAAATTTGCAGGCAAATGGATGGATTTGGGAATATCCTCCTGAGCGAGGTATCTCAAACTCAGAAGATTAAGCAGGGGATTTACTCACTCATTAGTGGACTCTAAACAAATAAAGGAAAAAGCAAAGCATGTTCTAGCTGCAAACCACAATCACTAAACAGATTGGGACCTGAAACATGTTGGACTAACACTCTGGATCCCACTCTCTCTAGAGGAACACTTGACTCAGTCGTGATGTTTGTGGGGAGGACCTGAATCTGCCAGGAGTGAATAATGAACTGAGCAATATTGGAACCTTGGGACCTCCTGCCCATGTTGGGGAGGAGATGGGAAGATGTGGAGAAGAGAGGTGACTGGAGGGAGTGGGAGGGAGAAGGGAGCTTGAATAAGGATACACACTGATAAAAAATGTGACTTTATCTTCAAAGACATGCAGAATATGGCATTTAAATTATTTTAAGAACTTAGACTTTTCTAGACAGTGAGACAGGTCTGCTCCTGGCAGCACCAATGTATATCAAGAAAATGATGGGCATTAAAGAAATTTCATGTGGAATTTACTTTGTGGCAACTGTTAGCCTCTGGACAAGAAACTTTTCTGGTATTGATTGATTGATTGACAGTATGCTGTATAAACTGGACATGCACGTTCCAAATGAAAGTGATCTCCGAACTTTGGTAGAACAAGCCGAGATGGTCCTTTGGGTTCCTGCTTTGCAGAAAAAAATGTCAGGCATTCTTCAGGACACAAGGAGAAGCAACTGATGGACTCTGCCAGATTTCCTGCATCACTGAAAGGTATGCCAGAGATTTTGGGCCTTTAGGCTGAAGATGATGGCCCAACATTACAAAGGAACTTTGGGTTACTGTCCAGGCAGACAGGTGTCATCTCTGTCATTTTCTAGACTTTGGAAGTTGCTTGCACTTCCCTTTTATTTGGATAATAGTATATCCTTCTGTGGTCTGTAATGTGGTTGAAGGTTTAATAATTATAGGTATAGTTCTTTTTAGTTTAAAAAGTATATTAGATATGAAATTTTAGACTCACAATGATAGGGTAGATAATGGAATATTCTCTTTAAATTTGTGAATAGAAATAGACTAGGTATTGTGACTATAATTCCTGCTTGAGAGATGATCTGTTGTAATTTTACTATATGGAAATTGAAACCTTCCTTTTTGATTAGACAGAAAAGAGGAGATGTGGTGGAAATGTTCCCTGTGTGATGTAAATAAAGTAACTGTTTTGGCCTATGTAGAGCACCATAGAAGTGGGTGGAGAATCAGAGGACAAGCAGGTAGGAGAAGGGTGGAGTTAATCAGTCTCCATCTGAGCCCTGAAGAAGAAGCATGTAGGAATCCAGGTGAGCCACGGGCTAGGACACGTGGCAGACAGATTAATAGAAATGTGTTGATTTAAGATGAAATAGCTAGCTAGTAATGTGCATGAGACATGGGCCAAACAGTATAAAGTTAAAAAAAAGAAAAGAAAAGATGACTTTATTCATAATAAAAAAAAGAATGTGGAAAAAGAAAAAAAAATGTATGTTCAAAAGGGATGAGGATCTTGAGGAGAAAACGTACAGAGATAGCTGGTGTGAGATATTCAGAGCTCACTGACTCAGAAATAATCATTGAGGAGCCTTCAGGGTAAGGAATTAAACCCTCCACAAGTAGACAACTGTCAAAGTGTATGGGCAGTTTGTGGAGCCTCTTGCAGTAGGATCAGATTATGTTCCTGTGCATGCACTGACATCTTGGAACCCATTCCCTACAGAGAACCACCTAACTTAGCCTTGATACTGGGATGAGGGACTCTAACCTACTTCAACTGAGTATGCCAGACTGAAGTTATCTACCTTGGGACTCCTTGCCCTTTTGGGGGATGGAAGAAGGCTGAGGGAGGACTGGGGGGAACTGGGAGAAGGGAAGGGAGGGGGAACAGTGGTATGTGTGGATAAAACTTTTAAATAAAAAAGAGAGAAAAAGAAAAAAAAATTGTAAGCTCATATTTTTTGCCTTGTCTGCAAATATCTTTCTTTCCCATTCCATTCTTTTTGTTTTTATATCTATCTTCTTCATCTTTCTCATTTTTATTAATTAAATGCATTTTTTAATTTTACCCCCTCAACTACTTTTCTTTTGTTTTTGTTGCAAAGTAGCAAGTATACTATGAGTATAAACAAAGCATGGCATATCAAGTTGAAATTGGACTAAGCTTCTCTCTTGTTATCAAGGCAGGGAAAGGCAACCCAGTATGAGGAATGGATTCCTGGAAGCCAGCCAAAGCATTAAGAACAAGCCCTGTTCACACCACTAACAGTTGCAACAAGTACACCCAGCTACAAAAACTGTTACACATTTCTAGAGGGACTAGATTGGTCCCATGAAGGCTATCTATCAGTACAGAGTCTTGAGCTCCGATGACCCCCAGTTAGTTGTTTCTGTTGGTTATGATGATCCCTTTATGATGACTTTGATCACAGCCCCACCCCGCAGCCCCCTCAGCTTATAGCATCCATCCTCCCTCTCTTCAACAGGATTCCACGAGCTTAGTGCAGTGCTTGGCTGTGGATTTCTGCACCTGTTTCCATCATTCACTTGATGAAAGCTTTCTGATGACAGTTGGGGTAGTCACTAATTCAATTACAGAAGGTCAGATCATATTACTACACATGAATGCTAGAAATCTTAGCTGGGGTCATCCTTTTAGGTTCATGAGAATTTCCTTTGTGGTTTTTATTTGACCTCAAAATTCCCCCATCAAGATTTCTCTTTCAATACTCTCCTCCTCCATCTACTCCCTAAACCCAACTCCACATTGTTCTCATTCCCAATGGCCCACAGTCTATGCAGGAGAACATTTCTATTTCCACTTTCTAGTAAAAACCATGTATCCCTGCTTTCCAGGAAAATTCATGTATCCCTGTCCCCGTTTTGGCTCTCCTTGATACCTAGCTTTTCTAAGGCTGTGGATTGTAGTATCATAGTTAAGCTTTACTTCACATCTAATATCTACTTCTGAGTGAATACATACCATGTTTGTCTTTCTGAGTTTGGGTTACCTCACTCAGGATGATTTCTTCTAGTTCCATCAATTGTATTCAAATTTTCAGATGTTATTTTTTTTAACAGTTGTGTAATACTCCATTGTGTAAATGCACTATATTCTCTTTATTCATTTTGAGATTGAGGGAAATCTAGTTTGTTCCCAGGTTCTGACTATTACAAATAACTCTGCTATTATATAGTTGAGCATGAGTCCTTGTGAAATGATTAAGCATCCTTTGTGTATATGTCAAATAGTGCTATAGCTGGGTCTTGAGATAGATTCCCAATTTTCTGCAAAATCTTCATATTGATTTCCAGAGTAGATGTTTGTACTGAAACCAGCAGTGGAAGGGTATTCCTCTTTCTCCATATTCCCTGTCTCCAGCATAAGCCATCACTAATGTTTTTGATCTTCACCATTCTGGCAGGTGTAAGATGGTATATCAGAGTCTTTTTTATTTGCGTATTCCTGATTTGATAAGGATGTTGAACTATTACTTAAGTGTCTCTAGACCATTTAAGATTCTTTTAGTGATACTCGTTGTTTGGATTTGAACCCTATACTTTATTTGGATGATTTGGTTTTCTATGCCTAGTTTTTTGAGTTCTTCATATATTTTGGAAATCAGTTCTCTGTCATATGTGGGATTGGTGAAGATCCATTTTCATTCTGTAGGTTGCTCCTTTGTATTATCAACAGTGTCTGTTGTCTTACAGAAGCTTTTCAGTTTTATTTGTTAATTGTCATTGTTTGTGTACTACAGGTGTTCTAGTCAGAAAGAGGTCTCCTGTGCCAACGTGTTCAAGGATCTTTTCCATTTTCTCTTCTGTCAGGTTCAATGTAATGGGATTTATATTGAGGTATTTGATCTACTTGGACTTGAAATTTGTGGAAGATGGTAGATAGGTATCTATTTGCCTTCTTCTATATGCTGACATCCAGTTATGCTGGCACCACTTGTTAAAGATGCTTTTTTGTTCCATTGTGTACTTATGAATTTTTGTAAAAAATCAGGTCAGGGCCTTTGATCGAGTTCCATTTATCCACCTGTCTGTTTATATGTCAATACTATACTGCTTTTATTACTATAGAACTTTAAATTAGTGATGTTGATACCATAAAAAGCTCCTTAATTGTACAGTATTATTTTAGCCATTATGGTTTTCTTGTTTTTCCATATGAAGTTGAGTTTTTTTCAAGATTTATAAAGAATTGTATGGAAATTTGATAAGGATTACACTGAATTTTTAGACTGCTTTCAGGAAGATGGCCATTTTTACTATTCTACTGATCAATGAACATGGGTGATCTTTCCATCTGCTGATATCTTCTCTAATTTCTTTCTTTAAATACTTGAAGTTATTATCATACAGGACTTTCATTTGTTTGGTTAGAGTTATCCCAAAACATTTTATACTATTAGTGACAATTTTAAAGTGTATTGTTTTCCTGATTTCTTTCTCAGTCCTTTTATTATTGGTATGTTAAAAGACTATTGATTTTTATGTCTTAATCTTTCATCCAGCCATTTTGCTAAAGGTGTTTATTAGATGTAGGAGATTTCTGGTATAATTTTTGGGGTCACTTATGTATATTGTCATATCATCTGCAAATAATGATACTTTGACTTCTTCTCTCCAATCTGTATTCCCTCGATCTACATTTTTTTTGTCTAATCTTTCTAGCTAGAATTCAGAATACTATATGAATAGATATAGAGAAAGTGAAGAGCTTTGTCTTGTTTCTGATTTTAGTGACATTGCTTTGAGTTTCTCTCCATTAAATTTGATGTTGGTGGTCAGATTGGTGTATATTGCTTTTATTATTTTTATATATGTTCCTTATATCCCTAATATCTTCAAGACTTTTATCATGAATGGATGTTGAAGTTTGTCAGTGGCTTTCATAGCATATAATAAGCTGATAATGATTTTTTTTTCCTTTTTGGTTTATATGGTGGGTTACCTTGACAGATTTTCATATGTTGAACCTTCTCTGCATCTCTGGCATTTAGCCCACTTAATGATCCTGTTGATGTGCTTTTGGATTCAGTTTGCAAGTATTTTGTTCAATATTTTTGCATCAAATATGATGAGAAAAGTTTGTAATTTCTTTTGCTGAGTCTTTCTGTAGTTTTGTTATTAGAGTGACTGTGACCTCATAAAGAAAATTTGAAAATGATCCTTTTGTTTCTATTTTGAGGAAAAATTTGAAGAGTATTGATTATTGATATTAGTTCTTCTTTGAAAGTCTGGTATAATTCTGCACTGAAACAATCTGGCCCTGATCTTTATTTTGTTGGGAGACTTTTAATAACTGCTCCTATTTCCTTAGGAATTATAGGTACATTTGAATAGTTTATCTGGTCTTGATTTATTTTTGGTATGTGGTACCTATTGAAAACAATGTCTATTTCTTTTATATTTTCCAATTTTGCAGAGTACATGTTTTGTTTTTTAATCTATTTTTAAAGATTTTTTTGATTTTACATTCTAATTTCAGTTTTCCCTTCCTCTCCTTCTCCCACTACTGTGTCACTTCCCCACATCCTACCCACATCTACTCCTCAGAGCAGGTAAGGCCTTCCTTGGGAATTCAACAAAGAATGGCATACTAAGTTGAGACAGGACGAAGCCCCTCCTGTGTCATGAGTAAGGTATTTTACTCTAGGGAATGTGTAAAAAAGCCATTAATGCACTTGGTTTGTTCTGGTCCCACTTTCACATGCTATCCAGACATATCTAGTCACATTACTGTCACTCACACTCACAGGGCCTAGTTTGATTCCATGCATGTTCCCCAGCTAGCAGGCCAGGGTCTTGAGCACCTCCCAGCTTGGATCAGCTATCTGTTTTGTTTTCTCCATCATGATCTTAACCTCACTTGTTTCAATGATCCCTATTCCCTTTCTTCAACTTAAGTCTAGGAGCTTAGCACACTGTTTGGTTGTGAATCACTGTAACTGCTCCATTAGTTATTGGATGTAGATACTATGATGAGAATTTTGGTAGTCATTAATCTGATTTTAAAAGAAGGTAAGATCAGACTCCCTCTCCTTTATTACTAGAAGTCTTAGTTGGTGTCATCCTCATGAATTCCTTAGGATTTATCAAACCAGGTTTCTTTCTAACCCCCTAATGGTTTCCTCTACCAATATATTTCTTCCATTGCTTCCCTTCTCTGTCCCTCTCTCTACTGGTTCATCTCAGCCATTCCTGTACCCACCCCCATCCCTTCCCCTTCACCCTCTGTCTCCCAGTTTACCCAGGAGAACTTAACTATTTTTCATTCTGGGACCTTCAACGTGTGGCCCTTTTTACAGTCCTCCTTTTTATCTGACTTCTCTGTGAGTATAGATTGTAGCCGTGTTATTCTTTGCTTTGTGTCTCATATCCATTTAAGAGTGAGTACAAGCAGTGTTTGTTTTTCTTTTGGGTTTTGAAGTATGACATAATGATGGTATGGATTTCCTCAGTGTCAGTTGTTATGTTCCTTTTTGTTTCTAGTATTGTTAGTTTGGATATTCTTGTCCTACCTTTTAGTTTGTCTGGATAAGGGGTTGCCTATCTTGTTGATTTCTACAGAACCAACTCTTTGCTTAATTCATTCCTTTTATTGTTTTCTTCATTTCTATTTTTTTTTTTTGGTATCAGCCATGAGTTTGATTATTTCCTGCCTTCTCCTCCCCTTAGATGTGCTTGCACTGTCTAAGTGCTTTCAGGTGTGCTGTTTAATTGCTAGTATGGGATTTCTCAAAATTCTTTATGTAGGTACTTACTGGTAGGAGCTTTTCTCTTATCACTGCTTTTAGAGTGTCCTATAAGTTTTGGTATTTTGTGGATTTTCATTGAATTCTAGAAAGTTTTAATTTCTTTTTTTTCTTGACCCAATGATAATTCACTTAAGAGCTGTTCAATTTCCATGAGTTTGTAGGCTTTCTGTTGTTGAACTCTTACTTTAACATGTGATGATCTGATAAGATACAAGAGGTTATTCTAATCTTTATATATTTGTTGAGATTTATTTTGTAACCAAGTATGTGTTCAATTTTAGAGACAGTTTCATGAAGTGCTCATAGGAATATATATTCTTTTCTGTTTGAATGAAAAGTTCTATTAATTATTGTTATGTCTATTTGAGTCATTATATCAGTTCCCTTGTATCTTTCTTTTTACTGTCTGAAAGACCTATTCATTTGTTAGAGTGGGGTAACAAAGTCTGAAACTATTAATGTAGAAGGTTCTATGTGTGATTTGAACTTTAGTAATGTTTCTTATACAAATATCTGTGCTTTTTATTTGAGTCATAGATATACATTATTGAGACACTAACTTTGTGGATTGTTTTCTTTGATGATTAAGAAAAGTTCTTTCCATCTTTATTGATTAATTTTAGTTTGAAGTTTATTTTATTAGATGGTAGGGTAGCTGCTCCAGCTTGCTTTTTAGGTTCATTTGATTGAAAATCCAGTTGCAACCCATTAATCTAAGGTAATGTTTATTTTTGAAGTTGAACTGTATTTGTATTCAGCAGAAGGATGGGCCGTGTTTTTATATCTAGTCTGCTAGCCTGTATCTTTTTATTGATAAAATGAGTCAGTTGATAGTAAAAGGTATTAATGATGGTTAATTCCTGATATGTTTTGTTGTGGTTGGCGGCAGTGGTAGTGTGTGTGTGTGTGTGTGTGTGTGTGTGTGTGTGTGTGTGAGTGTGTGTGTGTGTGTGTTTCTTTCTGGGAGTTTATTGGTTTAAGATTATCTATTGCCCGAGTTTTCATGGATGCAACTAAATTCCTAGTGTTAAAGGTTTTCTTCTAGTACCTTCTGTAGGGCTGGTTTTGTCATTATATTCTGTCTCAATTTGGTTTTCTCATAAAATATTTTGTTTTCTCATCTATGGTGATTGGAAGTTTTGCTGGGTATAGTAATATGGTCTGTTATTTATGGTCTTTTAGTGCTTGCAAAAGGTCTATCCAGGTTCTTCTGGCTTTCAGATTCTCTATATAAAAGTTAGATATGATTCTTATTGGTCTGCCTTTATTTGTCACTTGGCCCTTTTCTGTTGCAGCTCTTGATATTCTTTCTTTATTCTGTATGTTTAGTGTTTTGCTTATTATATGGTGTGGGGACTTTTAAATATTTTTTTCACTCCAGTCTAATTGGTGTTCTGTATGGTTCTTATACCTTTTTAGGAGTTTCCTTTTTTACATTTCTTCTATAATTTTTACTGAATATATTTTCTGTGCCACTGAGTTGGTATTCTGCCTTTTCTATTCCTATAATTCTTAGGTTTAGTATTTTCATGGTGTCCTATATTTCTTAGATGTTTTGTGTTGAAAATCTTTTAGATTTAACATTTTTTTTGAGTGATGAATCTATTTCTTCTATTATATCTTCAACGTCTGAGATTCTCTCTTTGATCTTTTTTATTCTCTTGGTGATTCTTTTATCTGTAGTTTCCTTCCATTTACCCAGATTTTTTATTTCCAGTATTTTTTTGATGTGTGTTTTTTTTATTGCTTTGATTTTTATGTTACTTTTCAGGTCTTGAACTGTTTCCTTCACCTGTCGCCCCCCACTCTCTTGCCTTTCTTGTCAGTCATTAGGGATTTATTGATTTCTTACAATTTTTTATTTGTGTTTTCCTCGATTTATTTAAGAGATTTTTTTTTTCTCTAAAAGGGCCTCTATTTTCTTCATAAAGTTACTTTTATGGCTGTTGTCCTATGCTTCAGCTCAATTAGAATATTCAGGTCTTGGTGTCGCAGCATCACTGTGTTCTGGGGGTGCCATATTGCTCTTTCTGTTATTGAATGTAACCTTATACTGACATTTTAGCATCTGGATTTGGAGTGATTCTATGTGTGGATTTTTCTGTTTTTCTTGGTTGAATAGTTGTTTTCTACCATTGTTTTGTGTTTCCTCTCTTATCTTGTGGCATAAGTAGCAAAAGGTTCTAGTGAATGGTGTTTCCACTAATGTTTGATGGACTTTAGGTGTCTAGATTCATCCTGAACTCCTATAAAGCCAAAGTCTGGCTTATGGAGTCTGCTGTCATTCCTGTTGATGCGGACTATACCTGTCCCTATGAAGTATGCTTGAGTTGCAGGGAATTGCTAGCCACAGGTAGGATAATAAAGTGAGTGTGTTTGGGTAGCTGAGTGGGCCTCTAGGGAGCCGAACACAATGCGTAACTGTGGTTCCTCTGGACGGGCAGGTCACCAAGGTGCTGACTTCCCATTTTTTATTGAAAAAATTATATACAATATATTTTGATCACATTTTTTTCTTTCCCACATCCTCCTATATTCTCACCATCTCCCTACCTATGTAATATTATTCTCTGTGTGTATGTGTGTGTCTCTTTCCTTTCTCTTTCATATGCATGTGCACGCAAATTTTTAAGAAAAGGGGGAGAAAAGAAAAAAAGATCAAAACAGCCAAAAATAAGAAAGAAAGAAAAAAAAAACACCATAAAGGTCAAACAGCTAAAAAACAAAATAAGAGAAAACAAAACAAAAACCATAAACAAACAAAACAAAATTCACACATACAACACTCAAAGAAGTGAATAAAGGGAAACATGAAGTTTATCTTCTATTGACAACCTCTTCCTGGGAATATGCCCTGCCCTGAAGTGTAACTCATATATTATTATTAAATTCTTCATAGTTATAGTCTTTTGTCATTGTTTAAAGAACAATGAGCAGCTACGACTCATGTAGAATAAATAGATATATAGTAAGTAATGTGTATTTATGACACCTCTCAACTTCATTTCATACCCCTTTGCTTCTTAACTCTTTCATTGTCAAAATTGTATCTAAGGAGTAGCAATATGTGTGTTTTCTTCTTACCTCCTACATTACAATTTTCCTAAATTACCTTGGTTAACTCTCCCTCTATGTTCAGAGGTACCCTGGGACAGATCTTCCTTTTTACATTTTTCTGTCTCAACCCTATCTGAACTTTCTAATATTTGGATATTAATGGCAATGACAAAGGATGACCTGATTAAATCAGATGCTTGGAGGCAGAATAAAAAATCTGAATATGACTGAGTAGTACAACAAAGTTTTCACAACTATACACCTGAATTTCTGCTTAGTGTTATCCTAGAAAGAGCAAATATTTATGATTCTTTCTCTTTCATGAGGGAGGTAATGCTTGTTTATTTATTCACTGATAGCTCTTTTCCTACAGCTTCCTTAGAACAGTGAACATTTCCAACTGATAAATGTAAAAGAATGATCCCTACTTTGTGAGTCTATGGTCACGTAATTGACATTTAATTACATATAACACCTCAGTATGTATGTAATGAATACATAAATTTCATATGGTCCCACATTTATTTTTCTAAGGTTTTATCTTTCTTGAGATAACTATTCATTTTGTCCCCAAATTTTAGAGCAGTGAAGTTTTGAGCTGAGCTTTTTGAGCACTTTAAATAATTGTTCAGTTTCCAGCTTCACAATGTCTTTTATGACAGCCTTTCGATTTCTTAATTATTGCATTTTGTCTTTCCCTGTGGCTCAGATAATAAAACTATAGTCTGGATTAGCATTCTTCAGGAAGAAAAGAAAATAAAAAAGCTTCCTGCATTATTTTGTGACATTGCTACGTCACCATTTTTCTCTGTCTTTGGAAATAAATTGTTGGCAGAGCTGCAATTTCTTCTGTCTGCTCTCTAGAACCCTTGGCAACATGTCACCTGTTCTGGCAGATTTTTATATTCAGGGTATAATTCAAAGCACAGGACAAATTCTTTGCTGATTTTTTTCCCAGTCATTAATCACCTGCCTACTGCTTCACTATTGCCCAGCCATCTCTGTCCACACATGTGCATTCAATTAAGAGATGATTGTTTTAGTTTATGGATTATCTGGATTCTGTGTTTTGTTTTTTCTTCTCTTTGGCTCCCTGGTAGTCCATTAGAATATGTATTTTCTAACCTGGCTCTTCATTGACTTTTTTTGGGGGGGTTGTTTAGGGACATAAGGATAGGAGTTAGCAAATTGACTAAAATATTTGGGGGATATGCAAGCAATTATTTATAGAATAGAATATATAAATGCTGAATTTTTTCCTATCGATCTTATTTTTTCACATTAAATATATGGAATGCAAGACAAGTAATATAGGAGAATTAGACAATGCCATGCTCTGAGAGTCACACAGAATGACTGGCTTGTGACATGGAATGTCTTTCTGTAGGTTGTGGGTACCAATAGTTAAGAAAATGCTGTTTTGTTCTATAGCAAGACATCTCAGAGGTAGGCAGGAAATCCAAAGAGAGATAAAGGGGAAGAAAGACAGATTCAGGGAAAGACACTGCATGCTGCCATGAAAGGAAGAAAGATGTAAAGAAACCCAAGAAAGCAACGAGTCATGTGTCAATACTCAAATTAATGAAAATGTGTTGAGTTAAGTTGAAAGAGCTATTAAGTAATGAGCCTGAGCCATAAGCCAAACAGCTTATAATTAATATAATCCTTCCTTTGATTTTTTGAACTAAGTATTTCCGAGAATGTAAGTCTGGACCTTGGGCCAAACAGGCTAGAAACTTCTGACTACAAATTTACTCTCCTGCTGTACCTAGTTGAGCCTTAGATTACCCATTTATAAAATCAATATACAGCAATTTCTAGTTAGGGATTGATTCATGTGACATGCAATTAAAAGAAAGACTGATATATACAGAAACAGAATTTTTTTTTAAATCAGGATAACTGAAAGGTCTAGGTCTCTGTGAATGTAAGAACTACACATGTGGTGTGTTGGTCTTGGGTTTTATAAGACAGAGAAAGGGAAACTTTGGTTGTGGAAGAGTCCATCCACAGGCCAGTTTCCCTGCAGTGTGGAAGTGGTAGATGCCAGAAGGTTTGGTACAAAGATCTCCTCATTAGAAACATCCACAGATGATGAAAGCCAAGTCAACTTTTCTGTCCAGACCTTCGCAGTTTACCCTTAGGCTTTCAGGTCATTAACCTTTCAGCAAAGCAATCATTTGACTGCAATAAAAAATGTGTAGATAATTAATATGAAGTCACTGATTTAAATATTATTGAGCATACATACATAAATATACGTATTCATTTATACACACAAATATACCTACAATTTTCTGAAGGATCTCAGAAATTAGGTCAAAGCAATTTATGTGTCAGTATCTAACTGCTAGAGTGGAAGAAACTACTGGTTAAAATAATCACATTCTTGCTGTGGATGGAGACTCAGTTGGACTGAGTAATACAAGTATGAGACCCTCCTTAAAAATGAGGACTTTACAGGATGTCCATGGCTAGGTATCCAACCAATAGTGAAGGTGTTGCCTAAACAGGACTTCCCCCATAATAAAATGAATGACCACCCTAAGTGCTATCACAGAACTTAAATCCAACAATGAATAGAGGCAGAGGCAGGAATACATGGCTGAGTACTGGACTGAGTACTCTATATGAGCAGGGGGATAGGGACTATGAAGAAAATTCTCACAGTGATGGCTGGCTGGAGCTCTGGGGAGCTCACTGAATCAAGAATAGCCACCTGGGAACCATCTGAAAAAAGGAGCTAAGCCCCCCAAGGATAGACAACTGTTTACTGTCATGGGCAATATGTGGAGCCTCAAGGGGAGGGTTTAGACTGTGTTTCTGTGCATGGACTAGTGCCTTCGAACCCATTTCCTTCAGAGGAACACCTAACCCAGTCTTGATATTAGGATGAGGAAATCAGACTTGCCTGGAGTAGATGCTGAGCTAATCTACCTTGGGACCTCTTGCCATTTTGGGGGAAGGGATACCGGAGATAGGGAGGAAAGATGCTGAAGGCTGACCAGGAGAGGTGGGGAGGGGGAAGAGAGTTGGAACAAGGGGATACATGGATTAAAAAAGACTTTATTCTATAAAAATAAATAAATAAATAGATAGATAAATAAAATGGGAATGTTAATTGAAAGACTATGTGGAGACTTAGTGCATTGGAAGCTCCCTGTAGCTTATAAGGGTGAACCTAGTGAGGACTCCTAGAAATGAAAAATAAGAGCCTGAACAGACCATCTTCTATAACCAGACAAGGCTTCCAGTGATGGTACTAGAACACAAACCTAGCCACAAAAGATTCTATTTACAACTTGTATTACCAACAAGATATGCTGGGGCTGTGGTAGTATAGAACTTGTGGGAATGGCCAACAAGTGAGTGGTTTAAGTTGTGGCCCATGCTTGACACTACCTGGATGACCAGAACCCAGGGACTGGGTTTACCAGAGAACTAGGTTAGAATCAAACTCAATTGCAAAACAAACAAGTGAATGAACAAAACCAACAACAAAAGAAAACAAACAATGTCTACTGATGTTCTGTTGTACTCCTAATTCAATGACTAAACCAGTTCGTCCTGTCATAGTTATCAGAGAGGTAGCTTCTGGCAACTGATGAAAGTAGATGCAGAGACACACAGCCAAACATTAGGTGGAGAGAGAGCCCAGATTGCAGTTTCCATTAGTTCTTCTTAAAGCTAGGAAACCCCACAAAAGGGGAAAAAGACCAATTATGGGAACTAGGAGCCTAGGAGGGCAAAAGCCTCTGGAATTAACTAAGCTGGACTCATGAGGACTGACAGAGATTGAAGGAGAAATGGCTGAGCCTGCATGGGCCAGTAAGCGGTCCTTTCTCTACATGTTATAACTGTTGACTTGATATTTAAGTAGAACACCTGATAGTAGAGTAGGGATGTCTCTGATTCTTTTGTCTTCTCTTGGGACCCTTTTTCTCATTCTGGGTTACCTCACCCAGCATTGGTATGATGATTTGTACCCAGTCTTATTACAGATTGTTGTAAAGTGCTTGGTTGATGTCCCAGGGAGGACCGCTCTTTTCTGGGAGAATATAGGTGAGAAGGTAGGTCTGGGAGAGATGACCAAAAGTGGAAAGTGGGTGGAGTAAAGGGAGGGGAAGTTACAGACTCCTTTAATGAGGCATTGGACTTTTTCTTCCCAGAATTCTGCTCTCCTCTCATATCTTCCAGTTCAGAGGCTTACTAGGCCACAGCCAAGTTACTTCATGGGTCTGTGTTATTTCTTATGAAGTATTTGTAAAAGTATAATATTTCTTTTCCTTCTTCCCCCTATTTTCTGAGCATGCTTTGCTTAACACTTCTGGTTTCTTCAATATGTTTGGTTTTATTTCTCCTTCTCTAAAGCCTCCCTCCTGCCATGTGGCTGCTTTACTGCCATGTCTGACCTTTGTGCCTTTAAGCAGCATGGTTTTCCCCTTCTCTCCCCATTATCCGGGCCACATTTGAGAGTCACAGCTTGCTTGCCTTGGCAGCAGTGTGTGGGATGCTTTAAACTGCTACGTACTTTCCTCAAGTTTCTATTTGAGTCCATGCTTAAATTCTTTTATAAATGGGAATAAGAACCCCAAGAGGAGACCCACATTTGCCTATATCACAATCACACAATATTACTGCAAAATTAAAACTAAAACAAAAAAAAGAGCAAACAAAAACCACAAACATTTTAAACCTTAACCTTTAAATTGCACTATACACTATATTGGATCTCTGCTTACAGCATGGGCAAGTTCTGAAGCCAAGCATACCTTTTCTTTCTTCATTTCCCTATCCAGCTTTCAGCTAGTTTCCCCTCTCAACTATAGTCCCTTTCTGTGTCTTACCTAAGAGGATACTTGTAAGGTTATTTTGAGCACAAGACTTAGAAAAAAGGAGTGATAATTTGAAATGACAGTCAGGCACCTTTTTATTATTTTGAACTTTGTCATATGATAGATACATAATCTAAATCGGCATGAGAACATATATCTAAATCTTTTAGGGAATTATCTCTTCTTTCGCAGTATGGGGAAGACAAGTTCATTTTGCTTACTTTATGCATATTTGTATAAATGAAGTTTTATAAAAATATATTCAATGATTTGTCTTCATAAACTGTACAATATGTGTATCTTCATTACGGTAAGAAGTAACATCTAAGTCTCATGTGCAAAATAAAATAAACTTACAAGTATACTCTAGTGTGAGTTTTCTTTGACCAAGTCTCCAGAAAGAGTTCATTTTGAGTTGACAACTGGTCACAGGCTCCAATGAACACATAGTATTTTAATTAAATTAAAATATTAATAGCTATGAGACCAAGGGTCACTTGTATTCAAAGCTGGCTTCTTCCTATTGTTTTTACAGATAGGGAATTTGTTGTGAGTAACAAGTCAAGGCCTGCAGGTGACAGAAGAGCCTCTCCTCTGAAGAGAAACATTGCTCCATGTTCTCAAGGCATCTCAGTTTGTTCAAATTTCCTCTGATCTCAGTCTCCAGCTGATATTTGTAAATAAGGATTCTCTCAAATAAATAGTTCACATTGTCTACTGCTATCTACCTAGAAGTCGGTTCTTTATTCTCTCCTCTCCTGACTTGTTTCCTTTTTTTAAATAAATTCAAACATTTTATTCAGTTATTTATTTTTCATACTTCTGAGTGGCAGATTAATCAGAATCATACGTCCCTTTATTTCCTGAAATCTTTATCAAACTGTAACATGTTAAAGATATGAAAATTCCAAATAATACTCTGTGACTCCCCTCCCACTACCTCCTTCCCCCTAAGGCTTTTAAGTAATAGAGTCACTTAGACTTAATAGGCTACAAATTAGGTGAATTATTTGTTGCTAGCCCAAGAGATAATGCTCTATATTTTTCAAGGCTTGTTATCCTGTTTAAAGTTATGGAGTTTTAATTATTGCTTCAATTGGAGCTTTCAAAGCAAACTAGAACCTTAATCACATATGCTATTTTTTTTTTCTTTTAGACCCAGATGGACTAAATTGATCTAAAGAAGATCGGGTCATAGTATTCATTCAACAAAAAGTGAGTGGGAACTGTCCATAACATGTAAAAGAAATAAACAACAGTAATTTGGTAAGTTTGCTTGTCTTTAAATGGATGAAGATAAAGTACAGGGCTTCCGATACACACTGATTGTACCTTACAATTGAGCTATATCAACAGTCTCTTGTATTTTTGTTTTTGTTTGTTGTAATACTTAATAATTATATGTTATGCATTATCTTATTTTTCTATAAGTTATTGATTTGTTTGGGGGACCATTTTAAGTGTGGACCTGCATGACACTGGTAGAAAGCAAGCTCTTAACTGCTTCAGTTTTTACACATGCTTCATCCTTATGAGGGAATATGAAACAAAAAATACCTCATTCTCAATGATAAAATAATCTCCTTCCTTCTTAGACTAAGGTAGAGTATACCAGGTTATTTATTAGACCTACCTATGTTAGTGGCCATTGTTCAAGGTAAACATTCATATCATTAAGGGGTCTGTGCACTAGAATTCTAACTCATTGACTTATAGTGAGAATCTTCACTATCTCACACATATGAAAATTTAGATACAAATCATGCATCCCTGTTTAAGTTAATATGCTAAGACATCATGTCATGTCTCTACTTACCAAATGTCTGTCTTCTGAAGGGTTTCTTTTTTTTTTAACATTTTTTAATTTATTTATAATATAAGGTCTTTTTTATTCATGTATCCCCTTGCTCCTCGACTCTTCTCCCTCCTAACCCCTCCTGGACAGCCTTTAGTTTCACTTTTCCCCATCACCCATTCCCTCCCCCAAGACTGCAAGAAGTCCCAAGGTAGATTAGTTCAGCATCCACTTCAATTTCCTCTTCCTAATATCAAGACTAGAGGGAATGGGCTCTGAAGTGCCAGTCCATGCACAGACTTTGTTTCTGAAGAGTTTCATTCTGCTATGCTTTATGTTCCTGCATAAATACTGCATTGGTATTTGACAGTAATCTTATAATTATTCTAATCCAGGCATACCTTATTTTTTGTATATTGTTTGATTGTTGATTTGATGATGCTATGAGTGTGTTGTTTACTTGTTTAACTTGATTTCTGCAAACTAAAGATTTTTTGCATTTCTGATTTCTGCAAAAGTACGAGCAATTATTTTCAATATTATGGGTACATCCTGCCAAATATTGGTAAATATATAGTTTTTAAAAGTTGTTATTATTAAATTTATCATAATGGTCTTTAATAATTTTTACAGGGTTACAGACCATGCTAATGGCCTTATACATGCTGAGCAAATACTACTACTCTGAACTATGTCCCAGATTAATGGACTTCGATGATACTATTGTAATTTTTTTTTGATTCACCATAAATAGTGCTTGTAAAAAACTTGGAACTCAATATTGAGTATGTGTTCTGATTGCCTTTGAGTCTATCTTTCATTCAACCCTCAATTTTCTCCATTGGCTGAAGTAAAGCAACAGTAAAATTCAGTCTATTAATGAAAATATGAAGACTTAATAATAGTAGATAACGTATGGTGAGACGTATACAGATTGTGTGAGAGAAACTAGTAGGATCTTTTCAGTTTTATTTTGCCCTATCTTCAGAAAACACCAAGTCATGCTCAGGGTAATTATGGAGTTTGCTCAAAAGACAGAAGTGATGTGGGCCAAATGTGGGCAAACACATTCATTGACAATGGACATAGCAGAAAGATGAGAAGGTTTGGAATTAGCTCATTGAATTTCTAGTGTCTAATGTTGGCTGACCTTTGTTTCTTTTTTTGGCACTGAGGAAACCAGGGCAGGGCTAACATGGTCCAAACAAAAAAATTTACCTCAGTGTGGCCTTCATCTGTTGTTTGATATGAGGGACCTGGCTGAATGAATTGTAGACATATTTTGAAATAAAGTCTATGTGTGTGCTGGTCTATAATGCTTCTCATAGTACCAAAATTCCCCATTGAGAAAAGACCTCAACATAAACCTAGCTACAATGAACTTGATAGAAAAGAAAGTGGGAAATACCCATCAATGCATTGGCATGAGTGATCAATTCCTAAATATAACACCTGAAGAACAGACACTAAGAACAACAATAAAGAAATGGGACCGCTTTAAACTAAGTTGCTTCTATAAGTGAAAGGACATGGTCAGTAAGATGAAACAACAGCCTATAAAATGGGAAAAGTTCTTCACCAACCCTACATCTGACAGAGGAATGATCTCTAAAATATGTAGAGACCCCAAGAAACTAGAGACCAAAACCCCTAAAATTCCAATTAAAATTGGGGTTCAGAGCTAAAAAAGAAATTCTCAACAGAATTACAAATGGCTGAAAGACACTTGAAGAATTGCTCAAAAGTAGATTAAGGGGATGAAAACTGGAAAAGAAGTGACACTATCTTTATTTGTTGATGATATGATTGTATATAAGTGACCCACAAAATTCTACCAGGTAACTTCTACAGCTGATAAACATCTTCAGCAATGTAGCAGGATACAAGATTAAAAAAAAAAAAAAAAAAAAAACAGTAGCCCTCCTGTACACTAAAGATAAAAGGACTGAAAAAGAAATAAAGGAAACATCACCTCTTATAATAGCAGCAAATAGCATTAAATACCTTGAAGTAACTATAACCAAAGAAGTAACAGATCTGTTCGACAAAAACTTTAAATCACTGGAAAGAAATTGAAGAGTATATCAGAAAATGAAAAGATCTCCCATATTCCTGGATATGTAAGATCAACATAGTAAAAATGGCAATTCTACCAAAAGCAATCTACAGATTCAATGCAATTCCCATCAAAATCCCAACACAATTTTTTACAGACATGGAAAGGACAATGCTCAACTTCATTTGGAATAACAGGAAAGCCAGGATTGCCAAAACAATTTTGTTCAACAAAAGAACCTCAGGAGGCATCACTATCCCTGACTTCAAGTTATACTATAGAGCTACAGTAATAACAACAGTCTTTTACTGGCATAAAGACAGACTTGTGGATCAATAGAATTGAATGGAAGATCTTGACATTAACTCAAAAACCTATGAACACCTGATCTTTGACAAAGTGTCCCAAAATATTAAATTGAAAAATGGTGTTGACATATCTGGTTGATCGTGTGTAGAAAAACACAAATAGATCTAAGCCTATCACCCTGCACAACATTCAAAACCAAGTGGATAAAAGACCTTAATATAAACCCAGCCACACTGAGCTTGTCAGAAAAGAAAATGAGAAATACTGTCTAACTAACTGGCATTGATGACCACTTTTTAAATATAACACCAGTGGCACAGACACTAAAAAAAGCAATCAATAAGTGGGACTTCCTGAAACTGAGAAGCTTCTGTAAAGCCAAGGACACTGTCAATAAGACAAAATGACAGCCTATAGAATGGGAAAAGATTTTCACCAACCTTACAAGTGACAGAGGACTGATCTCTAACATATATAGAGAACTCAAGAAACTAGAGCCCAAAGCCCTAAATAACACAATTAAAAATGGGGTTCAGAACTAAAAAGGGAATTCTCAGCAGAAGAATTACAAATGGCTGAAAGATACTCATTAGTGAACTCTAAAAAAGAAAAAAGAAAAAAAAGAAAAAAGAAAAACATGCCCAAGCTGCAAACCACACCACTGAACAGCTTGGGATCTGAAACGCCTTGAACTGACCTCTTGGATCTCACTCTCCCTAGAGGAACACCTGACTCAGTCTTGATGTTGGGGAGAGAAAACTGAATTTGCCAGAAGTGAAGGATGAACTAAGCAATATTGGGACCCTGGGACTTTGGGACTGCCTGACCATTGGGGAGATGGGAAGATGTGGAGAAGAAAGAATGACCTGATGTGGTGGGAGGGGGAAGGGAACTTGAATAAGGATATACAAAGATAGAAAAATGTGTCTTATTTATTCATAATAATATAAAAAATAAAAAAGAACAGTAACTTAAATCTATCATAAGCAAAAAAAAAAAAAAAAAAATGAAATAGGCAAGGCAGGTGATCTATCTCCTTAGAGGAATCAACATTGTGAATACCAGAAAAAAATGCCCTGGTATATGGCCAACCAAGAAGCATATTAAATAAAACAAACTCTACAAAACTAACAAAGAATTTGAACAGAGATGGATGCTAAAGTACAATATAATAAAGGTGAGAGATTCATTTCTCATTTACACATGGTAATAAGAGAAAATATGAGATTCTTCACTTGCCAGTTCATGAGAAATAAGCCAGCAAATCACTGTCATATAAGATAACTTTAAGAAAGTATTTTATATTTCATTGGATAAAAGTCCTACTCATATATTTTTTATTTAATAAACAAATATTGTCTTGTATCACACAAAAAAAGAACTTGGAAACCACCTAGATACCCCTCAACTGAAGAATGGATTAACAAACTGTGGTACATCTACACAATGGAGTACTACTCAGCAGTAAGAAATAATGATATCCTAAAATTTGCAGGCAAATGGATGGATTTGGAGAATATACTCCTGAGCGAGGTATCAGAAACCCAGAAAGATAAGCAGGGGATGTACTCATTTATTAGTGGTCTTTAAACCAAAAGCAAAGCATTCCCAAGCTGCAAACCACAACCATTTATCAGCTTGGAATCTGAAACACATTGGACCAGCACCTTGGAGCCCATTCTCTCCAGAGAAACACCTGACTCAGTCTTGATGTTGGGGTGAGGAAAGCAGATTTGCCTGCAGTGCTGAACTAAGCCACCATGGGCCCTTGGGACCTCCTGCTCTTGCTTGGGAAGACATAAGGAGATGGGAAGAAGAGAGAGTGACTGTGATGGGTGGGAGGGTTAAGGGAGCTTGAACAAAGGAATACATGGATAAAAATTTAGTCTTTTTTCATGATATAAAAAGGAACAAACATCTTTTGTACTTCTTCTTCATGTTTGCATGGCTCTATGTTACTTTAGAGAAGTTTGCCTGCAAACTGAAATTCCACATACTCCTTTGACATACACATCAGGTAGATGTAGAAGAAAGAATATAGCATTCTGTTTTCCATGTTAAGTTAGATTTTTATGAAAGACTAATGGAAAGATGTCTTTCTCAGATGGCTGTTTTGTTAAACTGTTATCAGGGAGCCTGTCGTCCATGAGTGTGAGTGTGTGTGTGTGTGTGTCTGTGTGTGTGTGTGTGCCTTATAGTTTAGCTTATATTAAGTGTAATCCTTCAATACCCATCTTGGAATTTTGACAATATATATTTACGTTTTGTTCTTCTGAAAATTTCAATTATCAAAACTATATATATATATATATATCCTATTGTAAATAGAACCCATATTATAGATTTAGATAAAATGAGCCACAGATTTAAGTTTGTAAAAATAATACTGTAAGAATTTTCATTGTTATTCCTTTTCACATTTTAGTCCCCCTTTTTATTTTCATAAATCAGTGCTGGACATTTGCTCTATATTCTATAGATTTCTGGGGCTCTATATTCTATAGATTTCTGGGGATATAAACAAAATATAACGTTACTAGGTTGGTGTAGCCAGTTCTTTGATAAGATACATTGACTGTACAGTATAGGACACCTTCAAGACAGATTTTTTTATGGAGTTGCTATTTTTCTAGAACCCAACTATTTATATGTGATATAGCTGGTCCATTCAGTGCTGGGCATTCTTTCAGACTTGTTCCCTGTGTTTTTATAACTTAGCTCTTTAAAGAGCTCTGTATTTTCTCTGTTGCTAAATTCTGCTTTTTCAAGCTCTCCCAAAAGAATTTCCATATATATTTTATTATTATTAATGTGAATAAGTATAAAATGCAAAGATATATATAATTGCATTTTTTAAAAAAATTATGTTGTCCTTCTGAAATCTAAGTATCTCTATAAACCAGAACAGTGAGACAGAATAGCAAGGGCAGATTCTCTGGTTGCAATAACATAAGCCACATGATGGTATGCAGATACCATCTCTTCTGCCTTACCTCCACTCCACATGAACACTTGTCCATTATATTTAGAAAAACAGAAAAATATGTAAAAATTTAAATCATATCATAAAACCATACCACAAAGACTATCATTAAAAGTAGTATTTTAAAAGTAGTAATTTTATGAAGGTAAAGAGAAAGAAAAGTTTATAGGGTTGAATGGATGAGATCAGAACTTGGGAAGTACCAGAATACAAAGCATAGGATGTGCTGACAGCAATGTTGCATTCAATGAGGATTTTATGAATTCTTCTGTCTATTACTATATCTTCAGGATACTTTATATGTTATGCATTCCAGTCTTATGCTTTACATTGGCTCTCATATGTTGTGTGTTCAACAATATAATCAACATTTGGTGTTCTATTAAAGCCATCATTCTTTCATTTCACGTCCTCTATATAAACAAACACTTATTAAACAATAATTCCAATAACCTTTCTCCCCCATAAAAATACAAAAGATGATAATAATATAAAATGATATAAAATAAGTATAAAATAATTTCTTTAGTTTCAAAATTACAAATGTGATTACCATGCCTAATATGTATAGAATTTTATTTTCCCTATTTGAAGTCCATATTGCAGCAATGTCATGAGGGGTGACTTGTAGGAGTCATGTATCAAAAAACATCTAATATTTCCTCCAATTGCCAGAGCTTGACATGGAAGGTATCATATGTAGATTGGACTATTAGAAAATTATAGACTTGAGGCTGATTGCTGAGACCTCTTCAATATTGTATCATTGTATTTTAAGAACAACATAGGTATTTTATAGATCAATATAAAACTGGCATGATTCTATTATGAATACAGATTATTTGTTAATGTTTCTTTTCCTCATTGCATTAATCTGACCCACTTAGGGAGCTTCATATATCAGGATGACTCATCTGCTAAATTTTACCTGCAGTTTCTTCTCTCTAAATACATACAGTTCTTCTCTGAAATAACACTCATAAACCCAAACATCTCCACAGTATGCATACATATACACCTGCCCAATGAGAAGGTTAACCTTTCTGGCCTCATCTAGAGTCAGAGGTGACTGGAGCCAAGATCTCTTATTAACAGTGAGAGAGGATTAATCATAATTATAGAGTAGAGATGATAGTGTTTTAATCTCATTTTAATAATAGCAAAGCTTTTCAGCCATTATCAATATGGCTCATCTATTTCACATTATCATGAAAATAACCAGAATTAAAAGAGAAACAGCATTTATTAAGAATATAGAGCATTAAGGATGCTGTAAGATATGTGAAATGCTGTATCTTAAACTAATTGTTTAACTAAAGGAAAAGGTTTCAAGGAATTAAGTCAGTCTTTTCAAGTCAAGAAGAAGCTTTAGTTTTCATACATCCTAATACATGCAAATTATTACCATATGGAAAGTTTTTAATAGTACTTATTGAGGGTGTAAATGGATGATGGAAGAAATGTATGATTTCTGATGTAGCCTGGAAAAAAGGTACAGAAAATCCATATAATTTTTAAGCCACTGAAATGACAAAGTGAGTTAGATGATACATTATAGGTTTTCCCCTATAATTGAAAGTAGATGTCTTTCTCACAAAGTCTATCCTGATGAGAATCACCTACTGCTGTAGATGTAAATTATGATTAAGAGTTGTTTGTTTCTTCAGTGAGACTTTCATGGAGGAAACTAAATTTTAATTTGCAAGTTGCTGTCAATAGGAGATTGCTTGTTGATTAGGAATGAGGTCATGTGTACACTTCTCTCTCTAGGACCCCATCCGGTGCAAACCCCTACAGGTCTCTTTATGCTGTCTCAGCCTCTTTGTGTTTATGTGTGTTGCTCATGTTGCATTGAATGTCCTGCTTTCCTTGGTGTCCTCCATCTCCCACTAGGTCTTATTCTCTTTCTGCCTTCTGAGCCCTTATGGAAAGTATTTAATGGACATTCTCTTCAAGACTAAGTGTTTCTAGGTCTCTGAATCTGCATAATACCATTGTATTTGTTTCTTTTTGCTACAGGAGAAATATTCTCTGATGAAGACTGAGCATCCCACTGATCTATGAGTAAAACAGAATGTCATTAAGAGTCATTTTATTGCTACTTCAAACAAACAAACCAAAACATTAGTGTTTGATTTTATCTAGGTCACTGAGTTATCTAGACTCAGGTAGGTTCTCAGTCATTTAAGAAGTATTAGGTATGAGTTTTTATCTTGTGAAGACATAAGTCATATCAAATATTGGTTGGTTACTCCCATACATCTTGTGCCATCATAGTATGATTATATCTTGAAGTCAGGACAGCACTTGTGGATCAAAGTGTTTGTGGCTGTCTGGATGATTATCTTCCTTCTTTAATACTATACTGAGTAGCTTTCTATTCCAAAACACAGGGATGAAGGCTGTATGTAGGCACCAGACCAACTTTTCTATATTCAATGAGCTGTGTATACGTTGTCTTCAACAATGAGACCTTACTATCAGTTGGAGAACAATCCATATACTATATAGCCTGAGTTGCTTGGAAGCTGTCATGAGACCCTTGTGGCCAACAACACAATTAGAGATAAAAATTCTAGTACTGGATATTTCATTTGGTGAGAGGACATGATGAGCTGGGGCTCTGTTTTCTCCATTATTTGGAAATTTCATTTAGATTGTCTTCATATATGTGTGCATATTAGAACACTTCTACAGTATTAGGTCTCCATACTAAAGAAAATGCCCTTTAATTTTAACCGTCTTCCCATAGTCCCTTCCTCATTACCCATTTCCCTCCAGATCCTTGACAACCAGCCATCCATACTATCTATTCTTTTTCTATTTTCTAGGGAAATTTAGCTATCATTTACAATTTGCTTACTTTATACCTTAGCTCTCTGGTTCTATGGTTGCAGCTTGCTTATCATTGACTTACCTAATATTCACTTATAAATGAATAACTATCATATTTTCTTTCAGGGTTTATATTACCTCATTTAGGATGTTTTTTTCCTACTTTCATCCATTTTACTGTGAGTTTCTTTTTTTTTAACATTTGAGTGATATTACATTCTGTAAATGTAGTACATTTTCTTTGTCTATTCTTCTGTTGAGGGCCAGCTAGGTTGTCTCCAGATCTGGATATTAGGAATAGCAGAGCAATAAACTTTATTGAACACATGTCTTTCTGGTAGCCTGAAATAAACTTTGAGTATATATCCATGAATGGCATAGCTAGATTACTAGGTATACTGACTCTGATTTTCCTGAAGAAGTGCCAAAATTATTGTAGTTGTGGCTGTATAAGTTTATGCTTTCATTAGCAAAAAGTGCTCTTATTCCATATGCTCAACAGCAGAAATTGTCACTTATTTTATTGACCTTAGTCATTCTGAGAGGTGTAAGAAAAACCCTAAGTAGTTTTGACTTACATTTTCTTGATAGCAAAGAATGTTAAACATTTCTTTAAGTATTTCTGAAACATTTGAAATTCACCTTTTTAGAATTCCCTGTTTAGTTCTATATCCCATTTTTTAAATTGAGTCATTTGTTTTCTTGATATCTCATTTATTGAGTATTTTACATAGTTTGTATATTAGTCTTCTATTGAATTTGTAGTTGGTCAAAATCATCATTTGTCATTCTGTGTGCTTCAGCTTCATCTAAAGAACAGTATTCTTTGCTGTGCAGAAGGCTTTAAGTTTTATAAAGTCCCATTTATTTTTTATCTTAGTACCTGTGCTAAAGGTGTTCTGTTTAGAAACTCTTTTCCTATGTCAGTCAGTTTAGGACTCACTGACATAGGAAAAGACTTTCCCCACTTACTCCTTTATCACTTTTATTGTACATGGTTTAATGCAGCAGTCGTTGATTCATTTGTATTTGAGTTTTATGCAAGATTATAAGTATGGATCTATTTCACTTTTCTATTTCCAGCCATTTTGTTTTACCAAGACCATTTGTTGAATATATGTATGTTTTTAAGAGTGTATTTCTGGTTACTTTATAAAAAAAATCAGGTGTCAGCTTTTTGTGATTTTTGTTGTTGCTGAATTCTAACTTTAGACCATGGTGGTCTAATATGATACAAAAGGTTATTTCGCTCTGTGGCGTCCCAGCACACTCTGGAGCAGGGGCAGCTGAACTCTCCACCTGGCCACACCCGCAGCTCCTGCTGCTCAGGGAATCTACTAGGAGCCCTACTGCGACCCTGAACTGAGTGAACTGAGCAAACTAACTGCAGGGGTCTCTGAGGGGCGGATTCGAACCCTGACCAGAGGTGAGGAGGGCTCGGCGGGCCTCAGCGCC